>CAUYQV010036766.1:0-11864 GCA_963574575.1 Galagoides demidoff
GCGGGCGCCTGTAGTCCCAGCTACTTGGGAGGCGGAGGCAGGAGACTCGCTTGAGCCCAGGAGTTGGAGGTTGCTATGAGCTGTGATGCCATGGCACTCTACCCAGGGGGATAGCTTGAGGCTCCGTCTCAAAAAAAAAAATGTGGACCAAATAACCTCCTCAGGTGTAACAGTTCATTCTAGTAAGAGAGGTCTGCCAAGGCAGGTAAACAGGTAAACTGATGTTTTCCTCTGGTGAAGCACTGTTGCACAGTGATGCAGCATCTAGAAATGAGCTCCCTTAAGGGCAGCTAAGCCAGGCCTCCCCATTCTGCCTGACCAGAGGAGGAGCAGCAGGGAAAGGCTTCCCCAAAAAAGTCTTTTGGGAGCTGAGCAGGAGCCAGCATCAAACAGGGCCTGTGAACTGGACAGCAACTAGAAAACAACACATTTATCAAACCTAAATTGTGGAATGGAAGGAAGCAGCTTCCAGAGTGAAAGCGATCTAGGTGAGAAGCACCAAGCGCACCGTTTAGGGCAGAAGCTACCTTTTTAACATGCTAAGCTTATGACAAAACTCCTTTACTGTTGCATTTGAACAAAGAAGATTTAATGTGAGAGAAGCTACACTTGCATTAAGTCTTCCAAACACTCCGGATTCATATTTACTAATAATGATGATTTCCAAAAGCTCATTCCCGCAATCAAGAGAGGGTGCGTGGCAGAAGGAAGGCAGAATGCTTTGTGCAGAGCAATCTCCATGAATAATTGCCCGTCTGCGTGGCTCCTTAAAGAGAAACGGACGCTTCCCAGATGATGCTTCATTTGACTGTTTAACTTGAAGACAGAAAGCAGAAAACCAGGCTTGTGAGAAAAGGCTTTCAGACTTCCAAGTTTAGTTGGAAGATTTGGGAGTCTTAACCCCTCGAGAGGGGCTTAAATGTAGCAATGAAATCTGAAATTTTGTACAAGTATGTTTATATTATGTGCTTTTATCAAGGAAGAGGGTCTATGATCCCCAAATGTTTAGGAACCACTAAGTAAATGTACTTTCACTAATACTACCTGATAGGACTTTCTAGAATGATGAAAATATTTCATATCTGCATTGTCCAAATGGTAGCCATTAGCCACATGTGGTTACTGAGCATGAGCAAGGTGACGAGTGCAAGTGATGGGCTGAATTTTTTCATTTTATTTATTTACTTATTTATTATTATTATTTTTTTTTTTTGAGAAAGAGTTTCACTATGTCACCCTTGGTACAGTGTCAGGGCGTCACAGCTCTTAGCAACTCTTGGGCTTTAGAGATTCTCTAACCTCAGCCTCCCAAGTAGCTGGGACTACAGGTGCCTGCCACCCCCCCCCAGCTATATTTTGTTGCATTTGTCATGGTTTAGCCAGCCCAGGCCAGGTTCAAATCCACCAACTTCAGTATATGTGGCTGGCACCATAACCTCTGTGCTACAGGCACCAAGCCAATTTATTGTTTTATTTTAATTAAGTTTAAATTCAAAAAGCCAAGACTGTAGGGACAACAGATGAGTGGTTGTGAGGGGTTAGGAGTTGAAAGAAGGTTGGCTACAAAGGAGATATTTCAGATTAATGGACTTTTCCTATATCTCGATCCTGATGTGATTATTTGACCATGTTTTTGTCAAAGTTCATGGAAATGTACACCAAAAAGAGTGAATTTTATAACTTTTTCAAATTTAAAATGAAAATTTCTTTTGAGACAGGGTCTGTCTATGTTACCCAGCCTTGTCTCACACTCCTGAGCTCAAGTGATCCTCCTGCCTCAGCCCCCCAAGCGCCTGGGACTATAGACACGCATTGCCATGCCCAGCTGAAAACTAAATTTTTGAAGATTTAATTGGCTGCGTGTGGCTAGTGGCTTTTGTATTGGATGTGCAGCTCAGGACGGTCACTTAAAAAGACTGCCGTTGTTACAGCAGCAGGAATTTACCCTGACTGCCCTGACTATAAGGTTCATGGGCAGAGGGTGTTCCCCAAACCATCACTTTAGTCAACTGCACTCCTGCCCCACCGATGAGCACATCACACCGGGTGGTGAGTGCAGGATGCTGCCTCCCTGTCCCCACCCTTCCACCCTGCTCAGTCAACCCTCCTCCACTCCAGCAAAGTCAGGCAGAGCAACCTTGTCGGAAGGGGAAGGCCAGCATCCCAAGTTCCCGACTCCAAGCTGGGGACACAGCTTCTGCCTTTGCAGTGTCCAAAGATTCCTGTAGGCAGCAGAACTGGCGAGGTGACCTGAACGCGCAGTTACACTGCTAATAACTTCTGCTTGCTACGGCAGGAGTCTTAGAGGCGATCCAGGCTCACAGGCTCCTGTCAAACATCTCCAGTCCTTTCTCTGGGGTGCTTTATTACAACAGTTTCCTAGGGCTCCGCTAACAAACTTCTGCACACTGGGGGGCTTCAAACAACAGAAATTTACTCTCTCACGGCCCTGCTGGCTGGAAGCCTGAAATCGAGGTGTCAGCCAGAGTTGCTCCTTGCTGGGGACTCAGGGAGAAGCTGCTCCCGCCTGCTTCCAGCCGCCGGGGCTACAGGAGATGCTCTGCAGCCCTCGGTTTGCAGCAGTGTCCTTTAGTCTCTGCCTCCATTTCCCTCTCTGTGTCTGAGTCTCATGTCAAATGAGAAGACCCCTCTTCTTCTAAGGGTCGTTGGGGCGGGGCCCATGCTAACTCTGTGTTTGAGTCTCATGCCAAAAGAGAAAACCCCTCTTCTAAGGGTCGTTGGGGTGGGGCCCATGCCACCTCAGTATGACCTCATCTTAGCTTAATTACATGTGTAAAGACCCTATTTTATACTCACAGGTATTGAAGTTGGGACTTGACTATCTTCTGGGGGACACAATTCATCTATAAGTGACCTGGGCAATCACTGGAGCAGAATCTCTTTCCCCAGGATGGAACATACCAGACCAGATATGGCTTCAGAAAATCTTTCATTTCATTCGTGTGTGTGTGTGTGTGTGTGTGTGTGTGTGTGTGTTTTCATTGTAATGTTTTTACCATAATGTGATTGTCCTATTTGCCTCTTTATGGCAAAAGAAGTGGGGCACATTGGGGAGAAATGCGCAGAGCGGGCTCCAGAGCAGGGACGTGGCTCCTCTTCCATCGGTGGCCTACGAGTTTGTCAGCACAGCACAGACACATGGAAATGTACTGCAGTAGAATAAGAGAAGCTGAATCTTGTTATTACAGGTAATGCTGAAGCAGTTACTTAACATTTTTTTGAATGTGATGCCTCCTTCAGAGGCTTATTTTGATCATTAAACAATGTACACACGGGAGGCTGGGTGCAGAGACTCGGGCCTGTAGTCTTGGCTGCTTGGAGGCTGAGGGAGGAGGATCCATCGAGCCCCAGAGTTTGAGGTTGCTGTGAGCTATGACACACTCTACCCCGGGCAACGGAGTATGACTCTATCTCAAAATAATAATCATAATAAACATCTGGAGCCCTTAGCTAGTTGCTAAGAGCTAGTTTCTAAATTCTTCTCTTTCTGACAATTTTCCTTTCATTTCCCCACATATATAGGAGCCTTATGATACAAAAATCACTTCCATGTAATATAAAAATGCAGACAAGTAAGAAAAGTACGTTAAAATATCAGTAATTCCCTCACCCAAAGATAATTGTTATTTAAATTTTGGTATATTCCCTTAGTCTTTTTAAATGCATATATTTACACACACCATTTCTGCAAAATTGGTTTCATTCTGTACATATTTGTTTTGTAACCACTTTCACTTAACAAGATAGTACATTTTCATGTTTAATTAAATGGCCTTCCAAAGCATGGTTTATAATGGCTGCGGTGGAATCTATCATAGATGCAACGTAATTTCTTCAGTTAGAATCCTCTTGTTTACCATGTTGCCTATTCCCAATTTTTTACTGTTTTAAACAATATTCTCACAGATAAAACTTTGGGCATCTCTCTGATGATCCCTTTCTTATTTCCTTTGACCAACTCCACGACCCACCTTCCCCTGGAGCCTCACGCGTCTTCCCACCTTGGACACAAGCCCAACCCCTCCACCCAGGTGCCAGGTCACCTCTCTCACCTTCTCCAGGAGGCAGCCCCTGAGGTTCTCCCCTTTCTCTCCTGCATCATTCCTGTTTTCCTCCTTACTGGATCCGGGTCGTCCCCGACACCATGCAGACAGGCCCCTGCATCTCCTATGTAGTGTCCTGCCGCTGCTGTGACAAATGACCACAAACTTAGCTGCTTCAAACAACAACAAAGCAAACAGCACTCATTATCTTGGCGTTCTGGAAGCCAGAAATCCAAATTAATTTGAGGTAAATCAGGGTGTCATCAGGGTTGTGCCCTCTCTGAAGGCTGTAGGGAAGAATCCAGTTTCTGGCCATTTCTGTTTCTACAGGATGCTTCTGTTTCCAGCAGGGGTCACTTCCCACCCTCTCTCTGACTCTGACACACACCCCCACCCCACTTCTCATCTAAGGATGCTTGTGATTGCATCCAGCCCACCTGGACGTCCCAGCATCCATGTCACAAGATCCTGACCTTAATGATGCCTCCAGTGGTCCCTTTGCCACGCCAGGAAGCACACTCCCAGGCGCTGGGAATTCAAACGTGAACATTTTGGGGGCCCATCATTCTGCCAACAAACCACATCCCGCTCTTTTCCCTCTGCACCCGCCCTAGGGCCAGACCGTTGTCTCAGCAGTACTGTGGTCACCAGTGATCTCCCCGGCACAACACCCAGGAGGCAAGTCTGGGTCCTGCTCAGGCCCGGCTCTCGGCTTTTGAGATGGCAGAACTCCCTGGCTTTGCTCTCCTCACCGGCTGTTTCTTGTCGTCTCTCTCACTAAATCTTCCTTGGCCATCAAACCTGCACCTCAGGACAGACTTCTCCATCTGCAGGACACCCCAGCTAGCCTCACTGGCTTTAAGGGCATGAAGTATTTACGGAGCACACCCAAGTGTATTCCCAGTCCCACCGTCTCCTCTGAGCTCCTGGGCTCGGGGATGCAATCACCCACTTGACACCTGCCCTTGGATTCTTTGTATTAATTTCAAAATACTGCAGGGGTACAAATGGTTTGGTTACATGGTTCACTTTTATTAGGTTTGAGTTGGGACTATAAGGGAGCCCATTACCCTTTGATTCTTATCTTTTTTGTATTTATTTGTTTGTTTGTTCGTTTGAGACAGAGTCTCACTTTGCTGCTGTTGGTAGAGTGCTGTAGCGTCATAGCTCACAGCAACCTCAAACTCTTGGGTTGAAGTGATCCTCTTGCCTCAAGTAGCTAGGACTACAGGCGCCCAATACAATGCCTGGCTATTTTGAGGCTGTGGCTCAGGCTGGTCTCAAACTCCTGAGCGCAGGCGAACCACCCACCTTAGCCTCCCAGAGTGCTACGATTAAAGGCGTGAGCCTCTGCTCCTGGCCCTACCCTTGGATTCTAACAGGGCTCTCTGATTTGACATACCCACAGTGAGGGGAAAGTCCCTCTAACTCCACCTGCTCAGCCTGTTGTTCCATAAAGGACATAGCACGCCTGGTGGGTATTCAGGTAAAAGGCGTGAATGCATCTGACTCCACCAGCTAGCCCTGAGGTGCTGCCTGTAACACATCCCCAACCCACCCCTTCTGCCCCTGTGCACACCTCCCAGCATCCCCTCTGGGCTGGTGCAGGTACCTCCAGGTTACCGGCATTCCTGGCTCCTGGCTTCTAGTCCTTTGGTTTATTTTCTATGCAGAGGCCAGAATGATCTTTAACTTTTAAATCAGATCATGTCACTTCTATGCTCAAAACCCTCCCACAATAGTGTGTGCAAGACCAGGGCTGTGGTCTCTGGACCTCAGGCATGTGACAGAGATTAAAGGACTTTGTGGGCAAACAATGAACGCTTAGAAGATTCAGTGCGCTGCTGGTCCTGGTGGAGTACTGGAGTGTGGCGGGAAGTCAGCTGGAAAATAGGTGGTGCCGGTCCAGGATTGAAGTCAAGATTTAGGAGCACTGCAGAGACTGGGCCAGGTGAAGGCTCAGAGCCCTGGCTGTGCATTAGAAGAAGCCCTAGAGTTTTATCAATACTGATGTTGGGGCCCTCCCCAGATTATGTAGATCAGAGTCTCTGTCTGGGCATCAGTACATTTCAAAGCTCTCCAAGCTGGGTGTGGTGATGCTTAAGCCCAGAAGACCAAGGCTGCAGCACACTGTCAGGGTGTCTGTAAATAGACACTCGCTAAACTCCAGCCTGGGCAATGTAGCAAGACCCTGTCTCTAAAAAAAAAAGAAAGAAAGAAAAAGCTCAGGTGCAGCAGCTCAGACTTGTCATCCCAGCACTCTGAGAGCCAAGGCAGGAAGATCCCTTGAACTCAGGAGTTTGAGACCAGCCTAAGCAAGAGCAAGACTCCACCTCTACTAAAAATAGAAAAATTAGCAGGGCACAGTGGCAGGTGCCTGCAGTCCTAGCTACTCAGGAGGCTGAGGCAAGAGGATGCTTAAACCCAGAAGTGTGAGGTTGCTGTGAGTTAGACTGATGCCCTGGCACTCTACCAGGGTGAAAGAGTGAGACACTGCATCAAAAAAAAAAAAAATCTCATAAAATGAGTCTAATATACTTTGAAAACAGAGCATGGGAGAGTACAGATGAGGTGAAAAGAAGGAAAGACAACCGGACACGAAGGCAACACAGAAGGTCATTTGCATGGATGCTGAAGTCCCTGGGGGGGCTGCAGGGCAGAGAAATGTGCTAATTACAGATCAGTTTGGGGGCACTTTGTAGGGTAAGGCAGATGGGCCTTGGTAGTAGCTGGGAGTGTGGTGTGAGAGCACGTGGGTCTCTCTTAAGGTCTCCCTCAAATTCTGTCGATCGTACTATGGCTCAGGGGCAGGTAATCCAAATAGGATCACTCTGAGGTCACGTTATATCTGTGTTAGGCAGGATAATGGTCCTTTCCCACCCAAAGATGTCCACATCCTTATCCCTAGACATGAGTAGTATGTTATGTGGCAAGGAGGAGTTAAGGTTGGAGATTCAGTCAAGGCTGCCAATCAGCTGACTTTAACAACAGGGATATTGCCCTGGATTGTCGGGGGGCCTAATTACTGGGTTAAATGGTGCCCCGCAAAATGCATGTCCACTGGAACCTCAGAATTTGCCCTTATATAGAAGCAGGGTCTTTGCAGATGTAATTAGTTAAATGCATTGGGGTGGGCCCAGTTCAATGATAGTTGTCCTTCTAAGAAGATGGGAGGTGTAGGGAGAAGGGCATGTGACAATAGAGGCAGGGAATGGACTTACGCTGCCACAAGCCAAGAGCTGCCCAGGATGGCTGGTAGCTGGCAGAAGCTAGGAGACTTGCAGAATTGTAGCCCCCGGAACCAAGGGAGAGCACATCTGTCTTAAGTCACTCTGCTTGTGGCGCATTGATACGGCTTCCTAGGGCCTTACACACGGAAGGAGGCAGGAGTGCCACGGTCAGGATGACATGACCTGGGGAACACTCAGCTGACCATCACAAGCTTTGAAAATGTTGGGGTGGGGGGCAAGAGCCAAGAAACGCAGGTAGCTTCTGGAAATGGAAAACTGGAAAACGCAAGGAAGCAGATTCTCCCCCAGGAAGCTCTCGAGGGGACGCAGCCTCCCAACACTTAGCTTTTGGCCTGGCGAGACCCATTTTGGACCTCAGTTTCCCAAAACTGTAAGGTAATAATTTTTCATCATTTTAAGCCACTAGATTTGTGTTAATTTTTTATACCAGCAATCGAAAACTAAGGCAATACCCCCAAAATTACCTTATTCTATCAATTTTTGGTGTTGACTTGGCTATTTTTGAATATACAATCATTTCAAATTTTATTTTTTTGTAAATCCTGATCTCTTACATTTTTTCCTTCTGTTTTTATCCTTTTCTATTATACTTAGAGCTCCTCTCCATGGAGATTAGATAAATGCTCCCTGTGTTTCCTTAGTGTTTTCTGATTTCAGTATTTGCATTTCATCCTATAATCCAGTAGACCTTCGCATTTATTTCTGGCTGTGGGTACTCTGCGAACCTGACAAAAGCCATAGATGTCTCACCTAAAGAACAAGGACACACGTGCCTGAAAGTTTGCCCACTAATATTTTGGGGGGAGGAGGATTCCTCCATTCACTCCATGCCAAGTCATGAGTGACTCTCTCTAAAAGGAGGGAGAAATTTTTCTCCCCAGTGAGCAGAAGTGATGGGGGCTTCCTGGGCTAGAAGTGGGGCATTAGAGGGGAGCTTTGCAGAATGAAAAGGACTTCTGGTGGCCACAGGGGGGGAGGGCATTCCCCAGGAAGGAAAACGGATGAGCAAAGACGTTAGGACCGGAGGAAGATCAGAACTTCGGAGAAAGGAGCTCTGGATGATTATAAGTACTAAGTATAGCTTTTGGAGAGGTGGAGAAGATTCCCTCAGGCAACGGAGTGCGAAGGAACTGTAACATCTTACTCAGAGCACCTCCTTGCATGAGCTCTATCCGGATACACACAGCGACCTGCATGAAATAAATGGGGAGGTATTATTTCTAACAACCCTTGTTCCAGATGATGATTCTGACCAAGGCACAGTGAGAGGTTAAGCAATTTGTCTAAGGCCAGCGATTTGTAGAATTATACTCCTGTAGGGTAACAGGGAAGAGTGGCAGCATACTTACCACTAACGTTGATAGAATTTATAAGTGCATAGACTCTTGGGGAGCTTTATGGATTCTTTAAAGCAATCTGTATTATTCATGTAACAAATGAGACTCGGAAGGGGTAAGCAACTGATCCAAGATGACAGAGCTATTAGAGCTGGGCTCAGTCTCCATTTTCGGGAATTCTTAAGGATGTGAGAGGCATGTTATTCTGAGTGGCTATGGCAAAGCTTTGCTGGTAAAATGGTAGAATTTGATGTTGAATCATAGTTTGGATTCAGACTGAGCTTAATAAGCAGCTGAATAGACAGCATACTTGGCCGGGCCCTTATGACTGGTGAGTAGGAGTTGTTCAAATCATTTACTTGGGTCTGCTCACTGAGACCCAGGACTATTTTAATGTGGTCCATTCCCAAGAGATACAGCTTCTAATTATAACCCTCACATAAAGACATCTTATGGCCGGGGGCCCTCTCTGTAGAACAAACCTATCATGATCCCAGCTCAATCTGCTGCCCAGCCTCACCTCCCTCTATTCCATCCCGTCTGCCTCAGCCTCAGCAACAAGAACCCTGCACCACGCACAGGCCCACTGAGTCATCACAACACAGGGCCTTTGCACACGCTGTACACACGTGCCCCAGACCTTGCTTCCTTCTGCCCTGCCAGTGAAACCCTACTTCTTTAAGATTCATCTTTAAAACAAAACAAAACATTTCTTAAACCCATGTTCATAGCACTAGCCATGATAGCCAAGAGGTAGAAAGACCCCAAGTGTCCATCAATAGATGAATGAATGAGTAAAACGTGATATATTTGGTTATTCATCCTTAGGGAAAGAGGAAATCCTGACACATGGCACAGCCTGCGTGAGCCTTGAAGACACCACCGAAGGGAGATGAGCAGGTCACAAGAGGACAGAAGCTATGTGATTCCAGGGATAAGTGGTTGCTGAAGTCAGCAAATTCACAAAGACAAAGGAGGATGGTGTTTGCCAGGGCAAGGAAGGGGAAGTGCTGTTTAATGGGCATAGACTTGTAGTTTTGCAAGATGAAAAATTCCTGGAACCCAACTGTACACCAGTGTGAACTTAATGCTACTGAATTGTGCACTTAAAAATAGTTACCTATAAGGGTGGCTATAAAGTTCATGTGCAATTTAAAATAGCCCACAGACTTCAATTTTTTTAAACTTAAAAAAAAAAAATCCTATCCTTTGCAAAGGCTCTTGACACCCCATGGTGAGAGTGAGCAACCCCCCTCCCATGCCCAGCTGTCCAACAACAGCCCTTTGCACATGCTAACCCCAGTCACCAGGTAACTGCAGTTTCGGGTGCTTCCTTCTTCTATACAAAATCTCCCTAAAAAGAAAAGCCCAGGACCAGATGGCTTCATGTCAGAATTCTACCAAACATTTAAAGAAGAACTAGTACCTATATTACTTAACCTTTTCCTAAATATAGAAAAAGAAGGGATACTACCCAACACATTCTATGAAGCAAACATCACCTTCATCCCCAGACCAGGAAAAGACCCAACAAGAAAAGAAAATTATAGACCAATATCACTAGTGAATATTGATGTGAAAATATTCAACAAAATCCTAACAAACAGAATCCACCAACACATCAAACAAATTATACACCACAATCAAGTGGGTTTTACCCAGGGTCTCAAGGCTGGTTCAAAAATACATAAATCTATAAATATAATTCAGCACATAAACAAATTAAAAAACAAAGACCATATGATTCTCTCAATTGATGCAGAAAAAGCTTTTGATAATATCCAGCATCCCTTCATGATCAGAACACTTAAGAAAACTGGTGTAGAAGAGACATTTCTTAAATTGATAGAGGCCATCTATAGCAAACCCAATTTAATATCATATTGAATGGAGTTAAATTGAAATCATTTCCACTCAGATCAGGAACCAGGCAAGGTTGCCCATTGTCTCCATTTCTCTTTAACATTGTAATGGAAGTTTTAGCCATCGCAATTAGGGAAGAAAAGGCAATGGAGGGTATCCATATAGGGTCAGAAGAGATCAAACTTTCACTCTTCGCAGATGATATGATTGTATATCTGGAAAACACCAGGGATTCTACTACAAAACTCTTAGAAATGATCAAGGAATATAGCAGCGTCTCAGGCTACAAAATCAACACTCATAAATCGGTAGCCTTCATACATACCAACAACAGTCAAGCCGAAAAAACAATCAAGGACTCTATTCCATTCGTAGTAGTGCCAAAGAAGACGAAATATTTGGGAGTTTACCTAACAAAGGACGTGAAAGATCTCCATAAAGAGAACTATGAAACTCTAAGAAAAGAAATAGCTGAAAATGTTAACAAATGGAAAAACATACCATGCTCATGCTGGGAAGAATCAACACTGTTAAAATGTCCATACTACCCTGAGAAATATATAATTTTAATGTAATCCCTATTGAAGCTCCACTGTCATACTTTAAAGATCTAGAAAAAATAATGCTTCATTTTATATGGAATCAGAAAAAACCTCAAATAGCCAAGACATCACTCAGAAATAAATACAAAGCAGGAGGAATCATACTACCAGACCCCAGACTATACTATAAATCAATAGTGATCAAAACAGCATGGTACTGACACAAAAACAGAGAGGTAAATGTATGGAACAGAATAGAGAACCAAGAGATGAACCCAGCTACTTACCATTATCTGATATTTGACAAGCCAATTAAAAACATTGAGTGGGGAAAAGATTCCCAATTTAACAAATGGTGCTGGGTGAACTGGCTGGCGACCTCTAGAAGACTGAAACTAGATCCACACCTTTCACCATTAACTAAGTTAGACTCTCACTGGATTAAAGATTTAAACTTAAGACATGAAACTATAAAAATACTAGAAGAAAGTGTAGGGGAAATACTTGAAGAAATCGGCCTGGGCAGATATTTTATGAGGAGGACCCTCCCCGCCCCCCAGACAATTGAAGCAACATCAAAAATACACTACTGGGACCTCATCAAATTAAAAAGCTTTTGCACAGCCAAGAACACAGTAAGTAAAGCAAGCAGACAGCCCCCAGAACGGGAGAAGATATTTGCAGGTTATGTCTCTGACAAAGGTTTAATAACCAGAATCCACAGAGAACTCAAGCATATTAGCAAGAAAAGAACAAGTGATCCCATCTCAGGGTGGGCAAGGGACTTGAAGAGAAATTTCTCTGAAG
>CAUYQV010036768.1:0-44939 GCA_963574575.1 Galagoides demidoff
GAAAGGATCAAACATGTCCACTGGAATTTCAAAAAACTCCATACCTCAAATTATACCAGGCTTATCAATATTCTCAATCCATGTGAATGGCTTAAATTGTCCTCTAAAGAGGCACAGGTTGGTTGATTGGATATAAAAACCCAGGCCAGATATCTGCTGCATACAAGAATCTCATCTTACCTTAAAAGATAAATATAGACTCAGGGTGAAGGGATGGTCATCTATATAACAGGCAAATGGAAAGCAGAAAAAAGCAGATGTTGCAATTTAATTCGCAGATACAATAGGCTTTAAACCAATAAAACTAAGCAAGGATAAAGATGGATACTTTATATTTATTAAGGGTAATACTCAATACAATGAGATTTCAATCATCAGTATTTATGCACCCAACCAGAATGCACCTCAATTTATAAGAGATACTCTAATAGACATGAGTAACTTGATTTCTCCCAGCTCCATCATAGTTGGAGACTTTAATACTCCTTTGGCAGTGTTGGATAGATCCTCCAACAAGAAGCTTAGCAAAGAAAGTTTAGATTTAAACTTAACCATTCAGCATTTGGATTTAATGGACATCTACAGGACATTTCATCCTAACAAAACTGAATACACATTTTTCTTATCAGCCAATGGAACATACTCCAAAATCGACCACATTTTAGGCCACAAGTCTAACCTCAGAAAATTTAAAAGAATAGAAATTACACCTTGCATCTTCTCAGAGCATCATGGAATAAAAGTTGAACTCAGTAACAACAGGAAACTGCAGACTCATACAAAAACATGGAAGCTAAATAACCTTATGCTGAATGATAGGTGGGTCAGAAATGAGATTAAGAAGGAAATTACCAAATTTTTGGAACAAAACAATAATGAAGATACGAGTTACCAGAACCTCTGGGATGCTCCTAAGAGGGAAATTTATAGCACTGAAACCTTCCTCAAGAAAACAGAAAGAGAGGAAGTTAACAACTTAATGAGACATCTCAAACAACTGGAAAAGGAAGAACACTCCAATCCCAAACCCAGCAGAAGAAAAGAAATAACCAAAATTAGAGCAGAATTAAATGAAATTGAAAACAAAAGGATTATACAACAGATCAATAAATCAAAAAGTTGGTTTTTAAAAAGGTCAATAAGATAGATAAACCTTCGGCCAACCTAACCAAGAAAAAAAGAGTAAAATCGCTAATCTCATCAATCAGAAATGGTAAAGATGAAATAACAATAGACCTCTTACAAATTCAAACAATTCTTAATGAATATTACAAGAAACTTTATTCTCAGAAATATGAAAATCTGAAGGAAATTGACCAATACTTGGAAGCATGCCACCTTCCAAGACTTAGCCAGAAGGAAGTGGAAATGTTGAACAGGCCTATTAAGTTCTGAAATAGCAGCAACTATACAAAATCTCCCAAAAAAGAAAAGCCCAGGACCAGATGGCTTCACGCCAAAATTCTACCAAACCTTTAAAGAGGAACTAGTACCTATACTACTTAACCTTTTCCAAAATACAGAAAAAGATGGAATACTACCCAACACATTCTATGAAGCTAACATCACCCTTATCCCCTAACCAGGAAAAGACCCAACAAAGAAAGAAAATTATAGACCAATATCACTAATGAATATTGATGCAAAAATATTCAACGAGATCCTAACAAACAGAATCCAGCAACACATCAAACAAATTATATGCCACGACCAAGTGGGTATTATCCCAGGATCTCAAGGATGGTTCAACATACATAAATCTATAAAGGTAATTCATCACATAAACAAATTAAAAAACAAAGACCATATGATTCTCTCAATTGATGCAGGAAAAACTTTTGATAATATCCAGCATCCCTTCATGATCAGAACACTTAAGAAAATTGGCATAGAAGGGACATTTCTCAAAATAACAGAGGCCATCTACAGCAAGCCCATAGCCAATATCATACTGAACGGAGTTAAACTGAAATCATTACCACTCAGATCAGGAATCAGGCCAGGTTGCCCATTGTCTCCATTGCTCTTTAACATTGTAATGGAAGTTTTAGCCATCACAATTAGGGAAGAAAAGGCAATCAAGGGTATCCATATAGGATCAGAAGAGATTAAACTTTCACTCTTTGCAGATGAAATGATTGTATATCTGGAAAATACCAGGGATTCTACTACAAAACTCTTAGAAGTGATCAAGGAATACAGCAGCGTCTCAGGTTACAAAATCAACACTCATAAATTGGTAACCTTTATATATACCAACAAGAGTAAAGCTGAAAAAATAGTCAAGAACTCTATTCCGTTCACAGTAGTGCCAAAGAGGATGAAATATTTGGGAGTTTACCTAACAAAGGACATGAAAGACCTTTATAAAGAGAACTATGAAACTCTAAGAAAAGAAATAGCTGAAAATGTTAACAAATGGAAAAACATATCATGCTCATGGCTGGGAAGAATTAACGTTGTTAAAATGTCCATACTACCCAAAGCAATATATAATTTTAAAGCAATCCTTATTAAAGTCCCATTGTCATACTTTAGAGATCTTGAAAAAATAATCCTTCATTTTATATGGAATCAGAAAAAAACCTCAAATAGCCAAGACATTACTCAGAAATAAAAACAAAGCAGAAGGAGTCATACTACCAGACCTCAGACTATACTATAAAGTGATAGTGATCAAAACAGCATGGTATTGGCACAAAAACAGAGAGGTAGATGTATGGAACAGAATAGAGAACCAAGCGATAAACCCAGCTACTTACCGTTATATGATCTTTGACAAGCCACTTACAAACATTGAGTGGGGACAAGATTCTCTATTTAACAAATGGTGCTAGGCGAACTGGCTGGCGACATGCAGAAGATTGAAGCTGGATCTACATCTTTCACCACTAAGACTGGCTCTCACTGGATTAAAGATTTAAACTTAAGACATGAAACTATAAAAATACTAGAAGAAAGTGTAGGGAAAACACTTGAAGAAATTGGCCTGGGCGAAAATTTTATGAAGAGAACCCCCTGGGCAATTGAAGCAACATCAAGAATACACTACTGGGACCTCATCAAATTAAAAAACTTCTACACAGCCAAGAACACAGTAAGTAAAGCAAGTATACAGCCCTCAGAATGGGAGAAGATATTTGCTGGATATGTCTCCAACAAAGGTTTAATAACCAGAATCCACAGAGAACTCAAATGTATTAGCAAAAAAAGAACAAGTCATCCCTCTCAGGGTGGGCAAGGGACTTGAAAAGAAATTTCTCTGAAGAAGACAGGCTCATGGCCTACAAACATATGAAAAAATGCTCACCATCCTTAATCATCAGAGAAATGCAAATCAAAACTACTTTGAGATATCATCTAACACCAGTAAGATTAGCCCATATCCCCAAATCCCAAAATCACAGATGCTGGCATGGGTGTGGAGAAAAGGGAACACTTCTACACTGCTGGTGGGATTGCAAACTAATGCATTCCTTTTGGAAAGACATCTGGAGAACACTTAAAGAATTAAAAATATACCTGCCATTTTTTGATCCTATAATTCCTCTATTAGGTATATATCCAGAAGACCAAAAATCACACTACAATAAAGATATTTGTATCACAATGTTCATTGCAGCCCAATTCATAATTGCTAGGACATGGAAGAAGCCCAAGTGCCCATCGATCCACAAATGGATCAATAAATTGTGGTATATGTACACCATGGAATACTATGCAGCCATTAAGAAAGAGGGAGACTTTACCTCCTTCACGTTTCCATGGATGAAGCTGGAAAATACTCTTTTTAGCAAAGTATGGAAGAAAAGGTATCCAATGTACTCAGCCCTACTATGAAACTAAATTTTAGCCCAGGAATATGGGGAGAGGGGAGAGGGATGAGAGGGGAGGGGGAGGGTGAGTGGAGGGAGGGTAATTGGTGGGATCACACCTATGGTTCATCCTATAAGGGTACGTGTGAATCTCTCTAAATATGGAATAAAAATGTCTTAACACAATAACTAAGAAAAAGACATGAAGGCTATATTAACCAGTTCAATGAAAGTATTTCAAATTGTATACAGAAACAGTGCACTGTACCCCATAATAGTATTAATGTACATTGCTATACTTTAATAATAATAAAAAAAGAAGAGTTTGAGGTTGCTGTGACGCCATGGCACTCTACTGAGGGTGACAAAGTGAGACTCTGTCTCAAATAAATAAATAAATAAATAAATAAAAATAAATATAAGGACTCACATAGCTCAGAAATAAAGGAATGGAGGAATGTATACCATGCTAACACTCATCAAATGAAAGGTGCCATAGGTTCTATTAATTTTAGATTACAGAACAAGTTAAAATATCAGAAATAAAGATGGGCATTGCATAATGATTACATAACAATAAATACTCCAGTAAGGCATAATAATGTTAACATTGTGCCTACCAATACAGCATCAACATAAAACATCGAACCCCAAATTGATAGAACTGAAAGAAAATACAGACAAATCCTCTATTATAGAGACTTCAATACCATCTTTCAGTAATTAATAGGTAGATAACAGGTAAAAGGGATACAGTTGACCTGAAAAGCACTATCAATTAACTTGTGAAAATCTATGGCATGCAGCTAAATTGGTGCTTAAAGTGAAATATATAGCATTAAATGCACATATGTTTTAGAAAGACCTAAAATCAATCTAAGTTTCCACCTTGGAAAAATAGATAAACAAGAATAAATTAAACCTAAAGTAAGTGTAAGAAAAAAAAATAGAAATTAGAGTAGAAATTAATTAAATTGAAATAAAAAACAGAAAAAATCAATAAACCAAAAAGTTAATTTCTTGAAAAGACCAATAAAATTGATAAACTGCTAGCCAAGCTATACAAAAAAAAAAAAAAAGGGAAAAGACACAAATTACCAATATTAGAAGTGAAGGAGGTCTTCATTATTAATTTCATGAGCATTAAAATTATAATCAAGGAATATTATGAATGACTCTATTTTTACCAATTTGGTAACATCAATGAAAATGATCAATTTCTTAAGAGATAAAAACTACCAGAACTAATACTGTAAGATATAAATAATCTCAGTAGGCCTAAATTTATTTTGAAAATTGAATCAATAATTGATAACAACTCCAAAATTGGAAAGCACCAGGCCCAGATGATTTCATTGGTGAATTATACTAAATTTTTAAAGATAAAATATACCAGTTTTCTACAATATCATCCAGAGAATAGAAACCAAGGGAATATGTCCTAGTTTATTCTATGAGGCCAATTTTTCCCTAATACCACAGACAAATAAAGACACCATAAGAAAGGAAAGGTATAGATAAATATCTCTCATAAACATAGATACAAAATCCTAAATAAAATATTAGCAAATTGAATCCAATAATATATAAAAAGAATCATATAGCACACAAACAAGTGGTATTTATTCTAGGCATGCTCTGCTGGTTTGACATTGGAAATCAATGTAATCTATCACATCAAAGAAAAAAGAGAAGAAAACCCATATAATCACATCAGTTGATACAGGATAAAAAACACTTGACAAAATCCAATAACCATTCATGAAAAATGTTCCACGAACTATAGGATAACTTTCTCAACTTAAGAATACCTGCAAATCCCTAAAGTTAACATCAGTGAGAAACTGGGTATATTCCACTCCCCAAAGCTTATTGCTCCTAGTCAATACTAAACCCCCTAGTTACTGTAATGAGACAATAAAATAAAATGAAATTTAAAAAGTATACTGATTGAAAAGAAATGAAATCATGTTTAGTTGCAGATAACATGATTGACTATGTAGAAAATACCAAAGAATTAACAATAAAAACAGGAGTTTTCATTTCAATAAAATGAGTATAGCAACTTTGTAAGATAAAAGGTTAACATACAAAAGTTAATTGCTTTTCTGTATACTGGTAGGGAATAATTAGAACTTGAAATTGCAAAAAGAAATTATTTACAGTAGAAAAAAGAAATACTTAGGTATAAATCTAACAAAATACAGTATAGAATCTATACACAGAAAAATACAAATGCTAATAAAAATAAAGGAAGACTTAAATTGAGAGATACTCTGTTCTCATAGCTTGGAAGACTCTATTATCTGTAAGTGTCTATTCTTGTAACTTGATTAACAGATTCAATGCAATTTCAAACAAAATCTCAGAAAATTATTCTGCAGATATTGACAAACTGATCCTATAGTTTATATGGAAAGGCAAAAGACCTAGAGTAGCCAGCATAACCCTGAAGTACAAAGCTGGAGGACTCACACTGACATTTCGGGGCATAATGTAAAACCAAACAAACAATACAGTATAGTATTGCTGGAAAAATGAATATATGCATCAGGGGAACTGAATAGAGATAAACCTGTCATAAGTTGAAAATATTATAAGCTGAAGGGTACTTAATACACTTAACCTATCACAGCTTAATACTCAAGTTTTCCAATCTCCCAAACATGTTCTGACATTTCATAAAAATAGAAACTGATTCTCTACTAGAGCAAGGCACAGGGGTAGGAAAGAAGAATCCTCAGTGATAAGAATGGATTTGAAAAGTCACGCGACTCTTTGACTTTAAGAGTCAAAACAAAAACAAAACATATGGAAAATGGTGACTAAAATATTGAGAACATGAGCTTGGTAGCAAAGATTTGCAAAGGAATTCAGACTTCTTGAAGTTTGGGTTATGAAATAATACAGGATGCAAAGAAACACACACTGCTATGATGGTCTGATCGTGGTGGAAAAAAACGGTGGTTTTTTTCACTAAATGATTGTATCCACATAGGCCATTACATAGCTGTAATCATCAGCATCATCAAAGTCAAGAATAAAGTAAATTTTAAGTGGCACAACCACATATAGCCAGGGTTTACCTCATGCACAAAGTCCTTTCTCTGTGTTATGTAATTGTTTAAGCTAATGCCTGGGGTGGGTGGGGGGCAGCTGTTTCCTCACAACCTGCAGATCACTGAGCCAAAGATTACCTTGCCCCAGTGGTAGCAGGGGACAGCCTTCAAACAAGGAACCCCCAAAACTCTGGACATTGGAGCAACATTGACAGTCCACTGGCCCTAACCTTATACTCTGCAACACCTGATACCTGCCCAGGGTGGATATTTGTGCTATGTCACAAAAGTGCACTTTCTCTGCCAGCCGTAAAGAGAGCAGCATTTGCTTCAAGTCACAGGAGGAAGGTGGCTTGGGGTGAGGAGAGAGCAATCTAAACAGTGAGGGGATCAAATGTTCACACTGCTTTCTGCCGATTACTGGTTTTAACTGTGCTCTAATTCTTCTTTCCTTTCTCTTAGTAGGCCGATCTCATAGGTTTTCTAGACATGCTGAGTTAGGTTCAGTCTAGCTTAAACTGTTGCCCAACTAATTTAAATCTCAGGCCCTCTGCATGAGTTTGTGAGGCTGCTATAACAAATCCTGCAGGCTGGATGGTTTAAAAACAAGACAATTTATCTTCTTGTTTTTGGAGTCTGGGAGTCTGGGATCAAGGTGTCGGCCTAGCTTGTTCCTTCTGAGCCCTCTCTCCTGGGCTTCTAGACCCACCATCCTTTCCCTGTGTCCTCATGGGATTATCCCTGTGTGCGTGTCTGTGTCTAATCTTTTCCTCTTACAAGGACACCAGTCGAATTGGATTAGGGATCTACCCATATGACCTCATTTTCACTTAATTACCTCTGTTAAAGCACTGTCTCTAAATACACTCAGATTCTGAGGTACTGGGGATTAGCGTTTCAACAATAGATTGGGGGAGGGACCCAATTCAGCCCATAATGCCCTTCCTTTCCCAGGAGTTTCATCAGAGTGAGGAGGTAACTTGGAAAAGGGGAGAAGTGGCCTGGCTCTGGGATGCTGAGGCCCAGGAATGACAAAGGAGGAAAGAGGGCAGTCGCTTCTCACCTGCAGCCCAGTAGCTGGTGTCCTCTGCTGCACTTCCTGCCAGACTTCCAGCCTGCCCTGGCTTTTTGCCAAGGAAGACACCACTGGGAGTTACCCGGCAGTGCGAGGTGAGCGTCCTTTCTGCAGAGTTCCCTGAAAGCTCCTCTTCTCCTTCTGCACAAACCTCTTCACCCCAGTGAAGCTTCAGTAGCTCTCACTCACTAGAGACCCCCAGAAACACGGCTCTTTGAATGCTCCAGATAGAGGGACTTGAGCCTAGCTGCTTCCAGGCTCTAGGGCAACTTGCCTTCCTTGCCAACCAGGTGATGGCCATGCAGGCTGCTCTAATTCTCCACTCAGGGTGGCACGGGGGCAGTCCTGCTCATCAGCTGTGTCAGCAGACATCTGACTAGCTAGTAAAACACAAAGAGCAAACCCATGTCTTAGAAAGTGCAAGGGAGGTATCTGGCCTCAACAGATAGATAACTCCTTAGATCATGAGGTGTTTAATTCACCTCTGACCTTTGTTTGGGCTACAAGCTCTAATCCCTAGAGAATAGCAAAAGTCCCACTCCACGTCCCCTTACCTTGAACCATTGCACCAGGGGGAAACAGTCAGAATCTAGCGTTGTTTCTTCTTGCTGTGAGCAATGTGATTCCTGGGCATCTGGGAAAGTTGGTTAACAGCAAATCGGTGGCAGGATGGGCAGTTGAATATAGTAAGATATGAATCATATTTTGAGACTGATTTATGATAACAATTTCTGAATGTCTACCTTCTTTCCCTCCATTCTACCATGACTCATCTTAATATTTTACATTATAGCAAAGCCTTTGTGCTCATTTCCCAGGGCTTAGTAATAGAGTATTAAGCATCTGTGAGGCTTCTAACATCATTTAACATGAACAAGGAGCCTGTGTTCATTATTATAAAGTGGATTCTGGATTTCCAAAAAAACAAGACAAGTTTTGCCTCTGTCCTCTTGTAAATCTGAGCCAAATAACAGATCTCACAGGGAACTTGGGTGACTTTCTCATATGGTGAGAGAGGAGTAGCCTTGCCCTAAATTTTGAAAGATCTTGATATACAATAGAACCTCTGTAAGTTGACCACCCAAGGGACTGTAATAAACTGGTCAACATATGGAGGTGGTCAACATAAGGAAGCAGGCCTACTGTACTGGTATGGAGATGTGGTGCATATCTAGTCTATGAAAATTAGGTCAGCTGAAGGAGGTGGTCAATATAGACAGGTGGCCACCTACGGAGGTTCTACTGCATTTCTCCCAAGCCCCCATCTTTTGTTTTCAACTGCAAGACAGTGAGGAGCCCAGTAAAATGAAAACATCTGGTGGCTTTGGTGACAATGTCATATTTATTATATATTTAAAAGCTTTAAGAGCCAGATGCTATGCAAAATTAAAGAATAGTCACATGGCCTAAATCAGACATGATTAGGACCAGAGGATATGTTAGGATCAGAAATATGTTTGGTCAAAGCCAATGACTAAGATATTGACAGAAAGCAGGACACTGTCAGTTCTTAAGAGTCTGGAGGCAAAATCCAGATGGCATGGACGCACACCTTCCTACCAGCAGCTTCATCTAGAGGGACTACGTGGTTAATACCACCCTAGTTTGAATAACCGACATGAATAATCATGACTTGTTAGCTCAAGGCATCCACATATTCTTGGTCTTATGTGCACATAATGGTCTTTCTGCCCTAAAAGGGGTGTAAACTATGTGAGAGGGAATTTCCTACTTATCATCTCACAGGATATGTCTTGTGATAATGCCTTAGATTTATATCTAAAAGCATATGCAATTAAAAAACATTCTAAAATCTAATATAATTCTCATTTCTAGTACAACTCATGCCCTAAATTGAGATGGTGGCTGTGTGACACTGAACGTGGCCAGGAGCCTAATCACCCCCAAATCAGACCTCCTAGGACAGGGCATTGGATTTCTTCATTACTTTATTGGGAAGGAGGAGTGCCAGATAAATGTTGGAGAACAGGGTGCTCTGGCAATGCCTGGAAGGGTCACAGGCTGTGCTGTTGAGCACCTTGTCACTACACATGGCCAGCTGGACACAATTGGGCTTGCTCTTCTTGGCTTCAGAGCCATGTTGCTGGTCTGCTCCAGCTCTTGAGTGACAGCTATCTAGATGGACACCTCCACATCCTGTCTGTGTGCAGTGGTCCATTCTGGGGCAGCAATGGATGGGGATTTGGGGAAGTGTAGGCCTACTGGGGAAGTTCTATTCCTCTTGGCTCCTGGCTCCATCTGGGCACACAGGGACACAGCCTGCAGAGAAGTGCCTGGAGGAAACAAGGAGATGTGGTCATGTCAGGCTCCTTCAATAAACATTCCAGCCAACTGGGGACACATGATAAACAATCTTGCCATCAAGGAGCCACCAGATGAAGGAGAAGCTGCACAGAGATATGTTGGTGCAACTTGATACAAAATAATAATGCCTACCCAGTCTATTTGCATTGAATTGAGGGACCTTTGGAGGACAGACATCAATGAGCACACCACACAGAGACAAGGATGTGATCCCTCCCAACCATCCTCACAGGCCTTTATTGGAATCTCAGGCATGAGAAAATACAGCACAGTGGCAAGCTTCAAAGATAGACAAGGTTAAAAAATACGGAGTTTTCATTAACTGCATAATTTAACTCTTAACACATTCTGTTTATTGCACTTCTGTCTTGCCTTTTTCTTATCACTGCTAAATATGACTTAGGGCTGAGACAGGATGCTGTGTCTAGGGAATGTTGTCTTTAGTACTCAGGGCCAGCAGTGGCTCTTGGCTATTTCCCAGATCACTCTGTCTCTAGTGCCTAGCACTTGTAACCCTATGCTCTACCCCACAGAGATATAATTATTGTATAGCACAGCAGGTGGGAGGAGGAAGTATGCAAAGGCCTCCAGGTGAGCCCCTAACCAGTTTTCCACAACACACAGGTGAAGATGCACTTCTGTGCTCACAGCCTTGACCTTGCATATATCCTCAGGCCAGGGGTTTCACTGCCTCTGCCCTGGGCTGAGTGACTCAGGTCACCACCAAGAGCAGGGCTTCAGGCTTTGTAGAAGTTAGTTCTCCTGCCCAGCTAGTTCTGTTCCTCCATCTGCTGGAGAATGTATAAAAATACTGGCAAGGGGGAAACAGTCCTCCTTAGCCAAATGACATTTTAAAACTCACTCTCCTCCACTTGGGTGGAGCCCCCCACCAAAAGAGCACCGTGAAGAGAAACCCCCACAGGCCAGCCGTAGAGGTTTCCCACCTCCATCTTGTTAGCTCTGCTTGACAATGCATTTCATTGCTTTTCCCCAGTACATTTCACTGACTTTCACAGGGATCTGATTTCATTCCAGGGTGAGTAATGAGCTTGCAGCATTATTAGAAAACACTGAACAAAACTTTATCTGTAGTTCCTGCCAGGAGGGTTTTCACCTTCACAGGTCCACCCTGTCTGCTGCAGGGACAGGCATGGACGTGGGAAGGTGGGATGGGTGCCAATGTAGGCAGAAGCAAGGGTCAGGGCCTCAGAACAACTTAATCTTTTAAAGGATGGACTGTGCAGGGTGCTTTGGGCCAGAGCGGTAGGCAACTGGCAGCTATGATTCCAGTTCTAGGCAAAATCTCATTTCTACTCATAGCCTTGGGAGTTGACATAGCTAAAAAGAGACCTGTGAATGCAAAAGGTGTGCGTGGGGGGTGGTGTTGGTGTCTCATAGTGTGACATTGACACTCCTTAAAGGGCACTGGGTGCTGAGTTCACAGAGTAGAGCCCGTTCTTATACTTGGTGGTTCCAGACACTCCACTTAGAAATGTCCCTTTGATGGGGAGTGTTAGCTCAATATAAGTTATTTCGCTATAAAAAGGGTACATGTTCATTATATAAAATATCAAAGTACAGAAATAGAAGAGTATCCTGTATTCCTCCCACCCAAAGACACCCGTTAATATCGTCACACATTGCTTTGGAATCTTTTCACTCTTTTAAATTTTGAACTAATTTTTCTCTGCCTGAAAGTATATCTGTTACCAGCACTAAAGCAGTCCTAGACCTGGTTCACAGATGAGAACATTTAAACTGGACAGAGATCCCTCATCGGGAACCTTCTGCTTGAACTGAGGGAAAAGGAGAGAGCCATCGTTCACTGAGAGAAAGTAGACCAGCTGCGGTGCAGATTTTCACTTCATTCCCTTCATAACTTCCTCCTCCAGAGGCCTATACCACACCCCTGGGCTTCTGTTGGCATCATCCTGAGAGTATACATTACATTCAATCCATGCAGCACACAGACACTGCCATGGACCCAGGACCTTGGTTTTCAGCAGGACCAGGAATGCAATGGGCAGGAGTCCTTCCCAGACCACCCACTTCTCCAGGAACACCACAAAAGTCACATCCTGTCCTGGTTTGAGAATCTTCTGTGGCCAAGCATTTAAGTTCAGGTTTCCCTGGGGGCAGAAAGGAACCATGGGGCAATGCCTCTGGCTGTTAATATTTCATCTCCAGTCTTACAAATGAGTCACCTGGGGCCATCTGCTCCTGGAGATTTGCTTTCTCTGGCTCAGGAGCCCTCATGCCATTGCAGAAACTCAGGGAGAGGTACTGCTAGTGCACAAACCCTGTATACCAGTGCTTCTCAAACATGATGGTGCATCAAAGTCACCTGGTTAAAATTCAGATTGCTGGACCCCATCCCAGAAACTTTAATTCAGTAGGTCTAAGGTGGAGCCTGGTAATTTGCATTTCTAAGCAATGCTCAGGTGATGCTGATGCTGCTTTCCCAGGGACCACACTTTGAGAACTACTGTTCTAGGGTAAGGAAGATATGTTCGGGGGAACTTGTGATGGCAAGACAAGCCACTCCCTTCACCATCTTGCTGTTGGCTGACCCTGAGTAGGAATACTATCTTATATGTGCATGGACTTTCAGGCTCAGAGAACCTAAACTATCATGAAATCTTTAACATAAAGCAGCAAGAAGGCAGAAAGGGGTAGAGGTCTTCCAGCCCAGCCTCCCCTGTATCACACCATAAATCTAGCTGAGCAAGCACTTGTTCAGCCAATCATGAGGGACCACAATAACACATCAAAATACCTTGTTTTGGTTTTGGTTTTGCATAACACTAATATATTTTCCTTCCTTCTGTTTTTGAGTCAGGGTCTCACTCCGACTGTAGGCTATAGTACAGTGGTGTCATTATAGCTCATAGTAACCTCAAACTCCTGGGTTCAAGCGATCCTCCTGCCTCTGTCTCCAGAGTAACTAGGACTCTAGAATCTTCAAATTAAACATTTTATTTGGGAAGAAAGAATTGCAACTCGGGGCACATATGCAGACCAGGTGGTCTTTTTTAGTGTGTCCAAAGCAGGTTGAGAGTTTTATAAAAAAGTGGAAAGTTACATGTAGTCCTTAGAGAATATTCCTTGGTATTATTAGTAAAGCTCTGGGGACTGGCAGTCTCTGATGAGTGCCAGTGGTGGGTAAAACTAGTCTTAGAGTTGCAGCAAGTTATCTCAGGGGCTACTGATGAAACTGTTCTTAGGTTACAACAGGCAGTTTCAGCCACCAGATTCACAGAGAATTACATGTTTAAAGCAATGGTATGTACTCTGAGTGGTTTATCCTGCTGGCCCCTCAACTCTGAGATAGTTGGGTATGACAAGACTAACCCCAATGTGGAAGATCAACTTTCATGCAATTGCTACATATCCACTCTTAGAAGTACAGTTCTTTAAGTTGCTTATAACTTTTCTTCTTGTCCAAGAGCTTAATTTTGTTTTATAAACTGATGAGTGACATGTTGCCTAGTCACCCACTCCTAACTCACTGATAGAGTGTGTTAATAATCAGATATTAGGGTGATGCCTGTGGCTCAAGGAGTAGGGAGCCGGCCTCATATACTGGAGGTGGCAGGTTCAAACTCAGCCCCAGCCAAAAAGCTGCAAACAACAATAACAACAAGAACAACAAGAACAACAAAAAACCAATTAGATATTAGACTGAAGTCCTAGGAGATAGCTCAGCCACCAGCCAGGCTCTCAACTATAGACAGGCTCCCAACTAACATAAGATGCATGAATGAGTTCAGCAGATATCACTTGAGCTGGCTCTGAACTACCCAGATAATCATCAGAATCATGAGTTAAAATTGTTTTAAATCCCTAAATTTTGTGGTTTGTTATACAGCAAGTGCTAACTGATACATCCTCTATAACACTTGATTAAATGAATTCATTTACATGTCTGCCTATTCAATAGTGAGTACCCTAAAAGTAAAGATCATGTCTGTGCTTCATTCATCTTCAGACCCTTAGCATCTACCAGTGGGGATAGAACATGTGGGAGTCCAACAAATGTGGACCTCAATAAACATTCATTAGGGGCCTAAGTCAATAAAGATAAAGATATTTGAATCAATTAGCTTTCTGTTGATTAGGTGACTTACTAGGCAAATATTAAAGACAGCAGTAATGCTTGCTATTTTTCTCCTAAATTTTTGGATTTTAATATTTATTTTCTACAAAAGATCTGAGAATTTGAGGAAGAATGGCCCCTCATTGAATTTGGTTTGGCCTCTCCTACTTGATATCATTGGGTGCTCAATGTCCCTGGCCAGGGACACCACAGAGAAAGTTGCTGCGATTATTGGTGCATTGGCTCAGAAATTCATCCCTCCACTTGCCTCCTTCAGACCCCCAGACCCTTCCCAAATACTAGGTCCTCTCAGTTTATAAGCCCTTTGACTGGGTGCCATTGACCTTGACTCAGACCCAGCCATCCCACAGTGTGCTGCCCCTATGGAGTACAGACTGTGGAGTGGACCTGATACAACAAGTCATGACACTTGGTGCAAGGCCCCACAATGCCTCCTGGGAGGCTCCTGGCTGGTTGGGATAGGGAAATTTGACATTCCATTTCTGGCTCCCTCAACTTCACTAACTTGAAGAGGAGAAGTCATAAGTGGCAAACACGTGTTTTGAAAATAAGTGATTTTTATCTTAATTCCTTAGGAGAAAAACTATTACTTTGAGTCATACATAAATTGTATTTAAGAACATTGACAAAAGCTTTGGATTTTGATTGATTAGTTCAAGTGGAGTTTTCTTTCTTCACAACAGTAGATAAACACATTTCCTTACTGAACCTTTTCAAATGCTAGAACAAATGAACAGAGATGTTTAAGTAATTTTCCTGGCAAAATGGCAGTATAAAGCAATGAATATGGCTTATTGTAAGTGTCTGCAATAAATACAGATTTCCATTTACTTAAGAGACTTGTTTGAGCTGAAACAGGCAGAAATAGCTAGGCAATATTCATCTCAAACATTAAATATATGTGGCATTCAAAGCATTGTAACACTTACCTGCCTTTTTCTCAATTGTTTCCTCTACCCACCAGAGATCTCTCAGTTCTCCTGGGCACAGATTTCATATTTCACCTCCTTAATCTTCAGCTCACTTTCCCAACCAATAGCACAGGCATTAGGTGTTAGGTGACAAAGTCAAGGATTCAGGCTTTTACCAGGCCAGGCAGTAAGTGTAATCATCCTCACAGGTCTCTGTGACATGAGTTTCAACCACATCTTCAATATGCAGGCTCCCTTGCTACGCTAAACCCTGAGCTAAGCATGCTGGGAAACCTGACCTAGGGAGATAGCCACAGGGAGTGTAAAGTATATGTTAGGGTTCTCACCTTGACTTATAGTAATCCCCCCTGTCCTATAGGAGATACATTCCAACAGCCCCAGTGGATGCTTGAAATCTCAGACAGTGCCAAACCGTACGTATGACCTCGTATAGAGGGCACCAAACCCTGTATACCTTAGTAGTATCTCAAATAGAAACCTCATATAGTTCCAAACCCTATATACGATTTTGTATACAGAGGGTGCCAAAAATGTATACACATTTTTAAGAAAGGAAAAAACTATACCAAACTTGCAATACTCGATACATATCCATAACATTTGTT
Source organism: Galagoides demidoff (assembly GCA_963574575.1). Classification (NCBI taxonomy): domain Eukaryota; kingdom Metazoa; phylum Chordata; class Mammalia; order Primates; family Galagidae; genus Galagoides; species Galagoides demidoff. Next base: position 15,929 of record CAUYQV010036768.1, read on the forward strand.
ATCTTGTATATCATGTCTTATATCTATTATAATTGCAGAAGCCAAATGTGACTTTAATATTACAATTTTAATACAGTTTTTACCTTTCTTAAAATGTATATACATCTTCTTGGCATCCTGTGTATGTGTGTATGTAGCATACATATTATAAATCTTAATTTATAAATTAGGCACAGTAATAGATTAATTACTAAGAATAAAATAAAACAATTTTAACAATATACTATAATAAAATCATGAATGTGGTCTCTGTCTCTCTCTCTCAAAATCTTACAGTACCATACTCATCTATTTTTAGACCAAGGTTGACCTCAAGTAGCTGAGGTCACAGAAAGCAAAACCACAGAGAAAGGGGAAACTACTATACTTTCTTTTTAGCTATTAACTCCTCTCCCACCTTCTGTGTATATAACTCCTTTGACACAAGCAGTCTTCCTGTCCTCTCCCTCTTCATACAACTGTATGTTCATGTTTACTTAAAACCATGCTGTGAAAACAGTCAAGAATAGTCATGTGTGGCTATTTAAATTTTTAGGTAAAAAAATGTAGTTCTTCAGGCCACTAGCCATATTTCAAGCAGTCAGGGGACATTGGTGTCTGTCAGTCTGCTGTCAAACATCAAAATACTCAGGGGACAGATCACAGAGAGAAACTATTTCCATCATCACAGAAAGTTCTATTAGATAGCATGGTTCTAGATATTTCAAGAAAACAGGGATTTATACAGATAATTGTTTATAAAGGTACTAGAAGGGAAGATGGGGCAAAAGGGAAGGTGGTGGCACCCAGTGATCAGAAACTGCTACCAATCCTGGGCTGAGGCCCACTAAAGTAGCTGGACATCTGCGTGTGAACAGGTAACATGTGGTACGGAAATGGTTTGTAACTTTACTGCAGTATCTCCCTGTGAGGATTTATTTGTGCTTGTCCTGCTCAGTACTCATTGTTATCTTCAAAATCTGAGGATTCCTGTCTGATTGGAATAAATTGTTAGTCTTATTTCTTTGCACATTTTTTCCTCCCCTGTAATAAAGAGCCAGACTATTTTTGATGTTTGAAGGCAAACTGCTTTGTGGCCACTCCTCTTCCTCTTTCCTTTCTGCCCCACCACTATGTGAGACCTTGAGCGACCCTGAGTGATCACCAGCAGGAAGTACAAACCCCACAGGCCCCAGCCTGCTTTCACACTCATCACCCTATTCCCCAACCACCACAAAAATCCCAAGTCAGGTATTTTTGCCCTGTTCTCTCAAGCTATTTTACTGGGACCCACTGGGGACGCCTGCCCTGCTTCTCCCAGAAAGCACCCCCATGTAAGAAACCTTTCATACCATCTTGGTATGTGTGCTTGTGGTAGTATTAGCCTCTACATTTGGGGTGGTGGGGTCCCTCCTGCCTCTGTGAGTGACCATGACATCTGCTTTCTATTTTCCTCTGAAATATACAGTATTAGGTGTATGTTGGACCTTATTCTTTTCTCTGTGTTTCCTAATCTCTTTCTCTCTATGGCCTTCTTGGGAATATCCTCAGCTCTCCTAATGCATAGATTTTCCCTTCAGATATTATATACTTAGTATATTCATTGCATTTTTAAATTTCAATTGTTGTATTTTTACATTAAGAAATTTGATCATTTTCCAACTATGCCTGGTCAATTTTATAGTCATCCTTTTCTTATTTTCGAAGTGTTCATGTCTTTATCTTAAGCACTTATTTTATAGTCAATAGTTCAATTAGCTGAAGTTCCTGAAGCTCTAATCTTGCTATCTGCTATTTAAGGCTCTGGGAACACCCTTTTCTCTTTGAAAGGAATTCTCTGTAGTTGAGGGCTGTGATTTAGATTAAGTAGCATATACTAGAGAAAGTTTTTTTTCTTTAATGATATTTGCTCTGTGGGGGTTCAGATACAATAACAAAGCATTTGCCACTGGTTATTAACGCATAAACTTTCTTAACTAATTTATGACATGCAAGAATAAAGAAGACGACCCCACCAATTTCAGCAATATGAATATATATACATTCTTAACCCAATATAGTGTAGTGGGTTGAATTAATGAATGGAATCTGATGGAATGAAGGGCAGCAATGGCAGATGATTGGCTAAGGACTTCATTTTTAAAGCCATCTTTATTAAATTTGGAATCAATGGCTAGTGCTGTTGGATCTGTTAATCACACGTGAGTTCTGATGTTTTTAAGCACATTGAGATCAGGAAATTTCACTGCAACTTCTTCAATGTTTCTTGGAGTGGTTACTGTCCTGGGCAGAGTGGGAGAACCTGTGGTTCCAAGAAAATACCCTTCAGAGATTCTAGTTAGGATATAGAATCAAATGACTGCAGAGGCAAAACATATCCCCTGTGTGGACTCAACCAGGAGTTAGGCTTCTCTTTGGCTGGAGGAGCAGACCATGTACAGATTGTCATGGAGTTTTGGCTCCATATTTTGGAGAGGTATTAATAGGTTGGAATGAATGTTAGGCATGCCCCTACGTGCATAGATGGTCACACCTGAAAGAGCTTAGTCCAATCCTCACGCATTCAGGTTCCTAGCTGGATGTGGCAGGAGGTGATCCAGTATGTTCAGACAAATCTGGTGATTGGCAGGTGGTACATGGTCAAGGCTTGTGTAGATGTTCTTAGGAGGTTCCATAGCATCTTGTAAGTCAACACGACCTTGGAACCTTGGTGGAGACATAAGCAGAGAGTGTTGGTGCACCGAGCTTCCCTTCTACAGCTTTCTCTCCCCCATCTAAGGACTCTAAAAGATGTAAACACTGTGTCACAGTACTGATTACAGTGTCAATCTCCTCCACAATCTCCTCCTTGGCTGGGTTGAATTTTTCTGCTAACTTCCTTAAAATGCTCTCTGCAGATCGTCTGGAGGCCAGGGCTTCCTGTGGTGCAGTGCTTCTGCACTCCCTGGCTTCACTCAGAACTTTCTCACTGGTCTCTGGTGTTGGACTCATGCTCATCTCACCTGCTGCCAACTCCAAGGTGGCCTCGTGTGAGGCCTCCGTGAGGCTCCCATACAATCTGGTCATCTCCCTGTGATTACCCCTGGTTTCTTCTATCTCATCTCTCCCTCTCACCCTCCCTCTGAGATTCTTCTTGGGATTCTTGTGAGTTGTCAAGAGAAAAAAAATTTAAATGGTTAATGTGAGCCATCAAAAGGGCCGATCTACAGTGTCCTTTGGGCTAATCTCACAGGAATGGGAGAAATGGGAACTAGGCTTAGAGAACTGGCTGTTTGGCTTCCAGTTGTCAGGCAGTGGTAATAGAACAAGTGGTTGCCAATTTGCCGGATCTGTCTGAAAATACTGCATCATCATGTTCTGCCATATCTAGTTAGGAACCTGAATGCGTAAGGATCGGAGTCAGCTCTTTCAGGTGTGACCGTCTATGGAGGTAGAGGCATACCTAACCTTCATTCCAAGCTATTAATACCTCTCCAAAATATGGAACCAAAACTCCTTGGCAATCTTTTGTCTTCCCAAGAAATGCCCCCCAGGAGAAGGTCAAAAACAGCCTGGCTCTACTTAGAAACTTTTTTTCTAAGGAGCTGAATCACCTTCAGAAATTTAAATTTTATGAAAAGATTGAAGTTTATATCAGGTAACAATAAAAGTTGTTGTAATGGCAAAAAATATTATATTTAAAGAGATAGGAGCTATTCTGGAGCTTCTAAATCTCTCCCACCTGGGAATCTTGGGATGCTAAGTTCCTAAAGGAAGAACATTTTCATCCAAAAATCTGTGCCTCTCAAAAGCTCAGTCATTGTTTAGGATGCTCTTGCTTTTCCTTTTTGCTAATGCAATCACCCAGCTACCTAAGATAAGAACCCCTCTCCCCACCCTCTGTTATTTCAGAGCTTACATATTTCTTACCCATTTACTGTTAAGTCAGCTATAATATTACCCATGGCTAATGCTTGTTCTGTCATATAATGGCTTGGGTTTATCTCTTGATTTAACCTTCATTTTTTGATCTGTAAAACAAATACCACCTTGTTATGAACTAAAAATAAAATCCTAAGCCTCCCTGCTAATCAAGGGGATCCCAAAAACAAAGCCTTAAAACTAAGTACCTAGCCACGGTGGGGGATGGCAGGTGTAAAGAATAATTACACCTTTGTTGGAAATATAACCTGCAAAAATCCTCTCCCATTCTGAGGGCTGTCTACTTGCTTTACTTACTGTGCTCTTGGCAGTGCAGAAGCTTTTAGGTTGATCGGATCCCTAACACTGTGATTAAGTAAATGAGGTGAAAGCTATGTTAATTAATAGGATGTAAGCACTCTAATTTGTACAAATAATCAACACATTGAATCCCACAAAGGCATAAATATATTCATGATCTATGTATATATGACTTAATAAAAAAGCAATTACAAATGCATGTTTGCTCTTCATAAAAATCCATGACTCATCCTATAGCTTGTTACAGCTGTATATTTAGCCATCCTGCTCAGTATAAAATCCTGTCCCCTCTTGGCACTCTCTTGAAACACATGATGCTGGCTTATGGCTGGAGTAGCATTTGCTAGTCTGTCAGAATGGCCATTGCAGGCTAAGACCCCTTCATGAGAAATAAAGCTGTCCCTTTTAAAAAAAAATATAAGTCCTATGGGTTTTCATTTGTTTGTTTGTTTTTGTTTTTAAGGTAGAGTTTCACTCTGTCACTCTGGGTAGAGTGCTATGGCATCATAGCTCACAGCAACCTCAAACTCCTAGACTTGAGGGATTCTCTTGCTTCAGCCTCCCAAGTAGCTGCGACTGCAGGTGCTGGCCACAACGCCCAGCTAGTTTTTCTATTTTTAGTAGAGATACGGTCTTGCTCTTGCTCGGGCTGGTCCCAAATTCACGACCTCAGGCAATTCACTCTCTCCTTAGCCTCCCAGAGTGCTAGGATTATAGGTGTGAGCCACCACACTCAGCCTAAATTTCATGTTCTTTAAAAAAATTAACACTGTACACATGGGTGGTAAGTAAACAGAAGAGTATTATGCCACTGTGGCTCCTTAAGACCCTACAGTTCCTGTTTTTGTACCCTGACCACTTAATGTTTCCTTTCCTGGAAGCTTCCATTTCTTTCCTATAGGCTGTAGCCTCAGATGCAGACCTTGATCAGGGCTGGGGGTCAGGATGGGCACTGTGGAGTCTTTGAAGGGAAACCAACCCCCCCCCCAAAAAAACCCCAAAACCCCCAAACAATGGGCCTCAGCCTGAGCATGTTCTCACATATGCATCAAGTATGTGAGGAGCAGTCCATGAATTAGATCCACTGAAGGCTGTACATACACATGTTACAAAATCAGGTTCTTTCAGGCATAGTGGTGAGAGCAGCATGGTAACTTTTGGTTACTTGACATCTCACACTTTGGCTATGCTAGTCTTAAGAGGTAGGATTCCATTTTAGAGAGACATTGTCATACTCAGAATGGTTGGGAGCCATTGAGATAATGTACCTATAATTGGGATTCCACTCTGAACAGGGACTTCTCTCTCCTCAGTACAAGACTGTGTCCCTCCTAGTGCAATACTAATGGATGCCACAGACCCACATTTGTTCTGGTTCCAAGAGCCAGGGCTTTGTTTAAAATGTGTCCCTTCATTTTTTAACTGTGTGATCTTGCTCACATTACTTAAATTCTGATTATTTCTTTTCCCTCAGAATATGAAAAACACCTACTTCGAGATGCAAGAGTCAGGTGAACACACGGAAGGTGATCAGGTCCTCAGTGAACTAAGTAACTAACTCAGGTGCTTGTCCTGAGTACTGGCAGGGCAAGCACCAACATTCAAGTCAAATGAACCTGCCTTATTAATGCATTTGAATCCAAGGAGAGAAATTACAGCTTACTCAGCAAAGCTGTGAGGAAGTGTTAAAGCCCATCTTCTCTCACTCAGCTTTTAGAAGTGAGAAGATGCAAACTCAACGACCCCCCCTCCCCTTCTGACCTGTGTGGCCATCCCGGATTCAGGTGCACCATCAATCTGAGGCTCAACCTCAAACCAGTGTTTCCCAATTTTTTCCTACAATAACGGTCTTATTATTGTTTCCTTTTGTGACGCCACTGTTTTGAAAGGGTTCTTTCACCAAGTAAACTGCATTAATCACTTCCTCCTCCAAATTACGTTTGTTAAACATATTGACTTAATTTGTATAACATGTGACCTTTTCTAAGTGTAAAGAACTATGACGTTTTGGTGCACTCCAGATGCATCTTGACAGCTCAGAGGTTGCCACTGCTACCAATCTTCCCTGGATGCTGGCCTCAAGCTAAGAGCTAGTTCTCACAGCTGGGTGGCGGTGGCAGGTTTACCTGAGGAGTCCACTTCCTACTGAAAAATCAGACTGTCAGGTGCATCAGATTCTGATCTGTTCCCCGCTTTCTTCCTTTTAAATCCTTTGATCAAGCAGCACATTATCTCATCTCCTGCCAGAGCAAGTCATTGGAGCCACCTGTATTCATCAACCCACATTGGGTTGCTCAGTCCTAGCTCTTTAGCAGGCACTTGGCATCATTGCCAAGGACCCACAGGTGGGGATCATGGTAAATATCCTGCCATCATTTTATGTTAAACGCTCGGGACTCTAAGCTCTACCTAAGATTGGCCTTTTCTTTTCCAGATTTATGGTCCCTAGGATTACCTGGGAACTGTCACTTGGGCTTATTTTAAACAGGCAGCAGGTAATGACTTAAATCAATTGAAGACTTATTCAGTCTGATTTTCTTCCTGCCACCCTTCCCTAAAGGCTTTCTAGGAGGAAAACAATGGAAATGTAAGCCATGTAGAAATTTTTCTCAGGTCTCAAACAAGGCACAGCGGTGTTCCTCTTGATTAAATAACTTGTTTTCACCTTAAGGGCATTGTGAATCTTGGAAATTTTGGAGCTTCCCTTGGCTCAGAGCCAAGTTTTCAGCCTTCTTGACAACTAGGAAAGACACCACAGCTTGTGATTTGAGTAATGCCACGACTCTGGGCTTCTTTGTATTTTCTTAGCTTTTCCATTTCCTTGGTCGTGAATCTCTCCTGTACTTATTTTTCATTGTGTGTATGTATACACACACACATTATATGTAGTATATATAAATGTATATGCATATGTCTTTGTAAACAATCTTTTAAGGATAAGGTGAGGAATAGAAAATGATTCAAGCAGCCAATATTTATTGGATATTTAAGCACCAATGACTGGGTATTAATTCATTCAATGCTCAGTGGTGCCCTCATGAGGTATGTACTATTATCACCATCCCCATTAAACAGATGAGGAAACTGAGGACACAAGAAACAAAGTAGCTTGTCCAAAGTTGCACTACCAGTGAACATTTCAGCTGGAATACGAACCCAGGTGCTCTGGCTCAGAACCAGGGATAGAATTATGTACACATACAGGAGGGGTAGATATAGGGTGTGTAATGAAACCCTCATGCTTCTAAAAGAACCCCAGTTTTCCATGTTTTTCAGTTATTTGAAGAGAGCCCCCAGTGCGTGTATGGGTATCTAAGCATATGAGTCTAGGTGTACGTATGCCTCTATGTAGCATAAGTGCTATGTTGGGTACAAAGAAGCCTTTTTATTGCGATTAGGTCTAAGGAATAGGGGAGAAGAAAGGGAACATTTGCTTTTGTCTGTATCTTTCTTCTATATTTGTATTTTAAAATATAATGGATAATTCTTATAATAAAAACCCTTGTGTACTAGAATCTTAATATATAAGGGATTCAAAATCATGAGAGGCATTTTCCTTCCCACACACCGAGAAGGCAGCTGAGTTTGCATTCTGCTCTCTGCGTACTCCTTCATGGAGGTGTAAGGAGAGGGTGGTATTGAGGATTCAAGGTATAAAAATAAGTAATTTAAAATCAAAGCTGTTGGAACTTTAAATTATTTTGAGCCTTAAAGGACTGTGATTATGGGACCTGAGTCACATAACAAATAGGCAGCTACAATCTTTGTTCCTCTGATTACGAATTAGCCTTTTCTTTAACTGCGTTGTTTTTTAAAATGTTATTTAAGATTCAAGCTAGAGATGACCCCTTCCTTCTTCCTTGTTGGTCTTCATTATAGACCAACTTCCCTCTTACTTCTCCTACACAAGGACCTCAGGACTGTTACATTTTCTAAGACAGGATGTTAAATATACTCTTGTAAATGGAAAAGGAAAGGAAAACAGCTGTAAGTAATCAAATTTTGTAACTCATAGACTAGCCTTGTATGAAAAATGTTGTACTCTTGCTAAATGTCTTTGCTTTCTGCCTATATAAGCAAGACCATAAGTTTCCAGTTCAGAAGCCTGACCCCATTGCTTTGGAATCTGTGTTACCCAAATGCCTATTCTCAGCTTTGCACTTGAATAAACTCTTTTAAACTGGATTCTAATCCTTTTGATTATTTCAGACATTTCTTTCTGCTTCAGGAAATCTCCTGAAGACACCCCACGATTGGGCTTTGGTTGGGCTGTAGAGGCTGATGGGGGCAGGCGGCTAGGGAGGGAAGGGACAGCTTCCCTGAGGTTGGGAGACGGAAGCTGCCCTGTGGGTTTGAAGTCCCTCCACCCACAAGTCAATTCAATTTGACTTTGAAAAACTAAGTGGGCATTTTCTTGCAGTGATTTAAAAGGGAATGAGCTATTTGCATGGTGTCTTCATCTTTAATGAATTCAAAACTACAATTCCACATGCTCGGGCCCTTGGCCCCTGTCCCATCTTTCTATGTGCTCCAGCCACAGCAGTCTCTTGGGGGCCTGTCCTGTCTTTTGCAGTTGCTGAATCCAGATCTTGGCTGGGGCCATTTCCTTGCTTCTTTCAGTTCTCTGCTCAGATATCTCTTCAGAGAAGTCTTCTCAATGACTCTTTCTAAAAATAGTGGCCTCCCTGTCCATGTCACTTCTGACTCTACTTTCCTTGTCTTCATAGAATGTACCTACCACTGTTTTATAGTTATGTATCTCATGGCTGTGTCTCATATCTGTCTTTGTGACTGTGTCCCTGAAACCTAGAACAGTGCTTGGTGCACAGCACTCTGCTGTTGTTGGCTGTGAATTCTAGGAGATAATGGCTTTCAAACAGTTATATGCTGGGATCCTTGTTCCCCTCTCACTTGGAACCCACCCCTGCCCCCACATCACAGGTCTGACTGAATCAGCCAAAGAGAGCCCCTCCACGCAGCCTTCTCTTACTTGGCCTGTTCCCTTCCAGGGAGAATTGACTATGGGATGAGATGCAGAATGAAAGCAGAGGAAGGGAGAGCTGTTAGGACACTGCAGTGTCCAGAAGGCATGAAGGTGGCTTTATTGGGGTAGGAAGGGTGAAGGAGGATAAGAATTTAATACTGGATTACATGTGGGGTATGAGAGAAATTGAAGCATTAGGGCTAAGCCCAGTGCTACCAGGGTAGGAACCAGGAAGAAGCTGACTAGGGTTGGAGTCCCCAGAGTTCTCTGTCTGACACATGCATTTGACATACCACACAGACATCCAGGTAGGTTGTTGGGTAGACTTAAGCCTGGAGTTCAGGTGAGGGTCTGAGGGTAGAGTTTTCATTTCCACAGCCTTCAGCATAAAGATGGCATTTACAGCCAGAGGATCTACTGAGATGACCCAAGATGAGGGTGTAGATAGAGAAGAGGGCTGAGAACTGAGTCACTGTGAAATCCTGAGCCTAGAGTTTAGGAAAAGAGTGATTCAGCCAAGGGGACAAAGGAGGAAGGTAGTGAGGGGGAAGAATCAAGATAGCATGATGCCTGACGTCTGGGAGGCCAAGTAAAGGAGGAGTTTCATACAACCGACTCAAATCTATTTACAGTAGAGGAAGATGTGCTTAGAGAGGGAGTTATTGTATTTCCCATTGTGGAGGTCAAGGGTGACCTCAACAAAAGCCTATTCAATGGGTGAACAAAAGCCTGAGTCAAGAGAGTTGAATAGAATGGGAGAGAGGGGGTGAGAACAATGATTCCAACTCACCAGAGGTTTGTTGGAAAGGGCTGGAGAAATATGTCTGTAGCTGGAAGTAGATGTGGGTTCAAGGAAGGGGTTTTTTCTTTAGCACTGGAAAGCCCTTTAGCATATTTCAGTATGTTCGAGTATGTTCATGAGAATGATCTGGTCGCTAGAGAGTAAAACACCTACAAGGGTCACAGCAGTGAAAGAAGGATTTGCTGAAACAAATTTTAGTGAGGGCAAAAGGTGGCGGGGGGAGGAGGGGGCTCTAGTCCACAAAGGAGGTGTGCCCATTCCCAGAAGCACAGACAGGACAATTGTAGGCCAGAAAACGACCACATCAACGAGTTCAAGTACATGTGGACCTGTGGAGTTGGCGGCGGGAGCGTGGGGAGGTTCCTTTCTAGTCGCTTTCCTTTCTTCTGTGTAACAACATTCAAGATCATGTTCTGAGACTGGGGAGAGGGAGAATGCATTGGGACTTTGAGAAGATGTGCAATAGTTCTCCAGAACAGAGAGAGAGAGTAAATAGACCAGGGAAATGTAGTGCAGGAAGCTGCTAGAAGGGTGTGGTTGTAAATTTAAAGCAAGATTAGTCAGACTGGTTGTGTCCATTTCTATGGTCACATTGAGCTGGACAAGTGCAGGCTCAAAATGGGCAAGAAAGGGAATGAGACTAGTCCTTAACTAGCATCAACCTTAAATAATGAGATTTAGAAAATATGTATACGTATAGAGTTTATTAGAGCACACAGCTGGAAGATGGCCACCTAGGAAAGCACTGACTTCAAACAAATGGGGTCAACATTTCCCAAGAGGAGAAGTTAAAATTTCACGCATATAGACAGAGGCAGAAAAGTTCCAGCAAGATGACATTTTCTATACAAAACCAGGTGGACACTCCACAGCAATATGTTTAGTTGCGGATTGCTACATTCCAAGGAAGATGACTTTGGTACTCGGTGAGGAGGGGTAGGGAGCTGAGGGGTCTAATCTCTGGCATCATTTGATCTTAATTATTTGCAGGGGAATTTTTTCAGATTCAGAGAAAAGTTGCAGGGAGAAGAGCATGTAATCACATTTCTTCAAGGCTCAGGCTGATTTTAAAGTTCCAACAGCTTGAAGTTTGAATTATTTTAAGTTTACGTTGTTTAATTTCACAGAGGTATGCTGTGCAAATTTGATCAAAGAATGAGGGAATAGGGCCATGAAACACGAATCCTCACTTACCTTCTTTCAGCTTTCAGGGCAAGAGAAACAGTGAGAAGGGGCAGGCCAATGGGCCTTCCGTCCAAAAGACAATCAGGATGGCAAAATAGGAAGTAGAGTTCTATTGGCCACATTACTTTTCAGACTGGAAAGAGACAGTCTCTGGAGAGATTCTTTCTCTCCAAAAAACAGAACAAGTTGGGTTTTATATCTCACAGGGCCAGTACTATACATATTCATCAGGTTTGAGGGGAAAGGCTGTACATATTGATGAGGGGAGCTGAGCATGTGTGCAGTGACAACATATTAGTAACATACATTCCATGTTCACTTTGGGGTGGAGTTTTAGCATTAGAATGAGGTTGAATTTGTCTCTTTATGTCAAAAAGTGAACAAAACAGTTGGTGTACAGCCTTTGTAACAGGCGTCCTCAAACTTTTTAAATGGGGGACCAGTTCACTGTCCCTCAGACCGATGGAGGGCCGAACTGTGAGCCCTGGGACAAGTCGGCTGCTGAGCAGGACAGGCAGTGGTGGCAAAAACACCCAGTAGGCCAAAATAAATGTCCTAGGCGGGCTGCATGTGGCCTGAGGGCCGTAGTTTGAGGATGCCTGTTTTATAAGTTTGCTGAAACTGGCTTAAGGTCTGTAGTTGCTTATCATAAAAGAGTATTTATCAGGGTAGTCGTATGTCCAATCAGAGTTGTAGTGGTCTGGGTTATAAATCAGAGTTAGGAGAGGGTCTGATAATGTGCTGGATAGATAGTTCCTATTGTTTGGGACTCTTAAAAAGAGTGTTTTTTTGTTGTTTTTTTTTTTGCTGTTGTTATTTGGTTGGCTTTTTTTTTTTTTTTTTTTTTTGGCTAAGGCTGGGTTTGAACCTGCCACCTCCAGCATATGGGATGGCGCCCTACCCTTTTGAGCCACAGGTGCGGCCCTTGTTTATTTTTATGTAGCAGTAGGAATTTGGAAATTTGCCAAGCCAGCCCTGCCCTGAACCCTCAACCAAGGTAACTTTTGTTTCCTTAACCTTAGGATCCATCTTAGTTGATAAAAGCATATCTATTTTGGCCTCTCAGATCCAGACCAAAATGGTTAGAGATTTCAGAGGGAAGGATAAGAGTTGGAATTCTGAAAGTAGAGATCTGTGGCCTTACCTTACTCCCTGTTTTACAATCAAGGAGATTGGCAAATTCTGAAGGTCACTTGGACTTCTCCCTATAGTAATTCTTATGTACAAGTTGTGATCATCGTTTGCTTAAAGTAGTTTCACAGCATTGACTCTGCATGAGGCTGTCTCCCCGTGAGTATTATCAAGAAGCTCATGGGAAAAGGGGCTATACATATTGTGCGAAATTGTGCCAATGAGATAAGGATCCTGTGCTCTGGAAAATACCACACTTTTCTTAGTATTTTCTTACATTTCAAGAAATGCTATCCTTGGTTTTTTTTTAGGATTAGTAAAGTTCATTTTTAATATCTCATCTTGAAAAGTTTGGGCTAAGGCAGGGGTTTCCAAGAAGGGTAGGGACAGCCCTGAGGGGGCATCTTGGAAGTGAGGGAGGCCTTTTTTTGTTGCCATGGTGACTGGTGGTATTGCTGGCATTTATGGGTGGGGGCAGGACCATAGACGTCCTATAAGATACAGGATGTTCATGTAGCTGTGAAACCTTCTTACATTTAAGCATGAATGTTAGTCTAATTTTAATTGAAATTTTCTGGTAATACACCAGATTTTCTAGGAAAGCAACTTTATTTCACGCTAAGGGGAAATTGTACTTTGATTGGAATTTTACCAAGTTATTCTCTATTTTAGAAAATCAAACCACTCTTCTTGTCATATTCCAGTTACCAAGGAAACATACAGTGTTTGACTACATTAGTACCAGTTGTGATTCTACTTGTGAACAAATATGCTCATAGCTCTTATTTCAAAGTGGCATAAATATAGAAAAATAAACACTTTTCATTAGAAATTGCTACAATCACCCAATGACTTGATTATGTATTCTTGGGTAGTTGTTCTGAAGTAGTTGCATATTGAAAATATATGATTCTGGTTTGTAATTAAAGCATTATCTTTATTTTAAAAAATTGTTCTTTTTGTAATTATGATACCTATGCACTTTGTTTTAGATTAGTAAAGAAGCATTCAAAATATGTGTTACTTAAGAGGCAGAGGTCTGTAGGAACCACTGTACAAGAGGAAAAACAGAGAAGAGGTTATTTTCACACTTAGGCTGAGGTAGCAGAGTATTCAGGAGCTCATCAACTCAGAGGGAATCCAAGTATGTGATTCAAGTAAAAGAGAGTACCACACCAGGAAGGAACCCCCCTCCCCAAAAGATGGGCAAGACAGCTGGAATGTAACAAGGAAGAGGTTCAGGAAGCCATGATAATAGAGAGAGGTGAGGGATACTTCCACAAGACCTTGTAGGGTTGGCAAAGGGCTTGCACCCCATTTAAAAGGCTGCGAGAAGCCATTGACAGGAGTTTTTCCTGTTCTTTAAAATTCTTTATTGATATATAACATTTGAACATTTGTGGGGTATACATAATATTTTGTTACATGCATGGGATAGGTAATAATCAAGCCACGGTACTTAGGGTGTCTGCCACCTCAGGTATTTACCATGTTGTAACCTCCATGGGGGAGATAGATAGACGGACCCCACTCTGGTGCAATAATTAATAGAAATTTATTACACCTGTGCAGGGGGCTCTTGCTGTTGAAAGCAAGGAGTTCAGAATAGCAGGCAAAGCGCCTTTTTATACTGTTTTTCTGCATAAGTCAGCAAGCTTAGTGAAATACAGAAGCCAATCATAGCGGTTAATGCAGGGTGGGGGTACATATTAGCTCATGGATCATAAGGTACATTAACTCATGGGTCATAAGATGGGGTCACATGTTTCAAGGGGTACAAGCCAGGGGTACATAGTCACATTGGGTGAGGGTTACATAATTCAAGGCCAGGGGCACATAGTTTTCAGGAACTTGGGACTTTCCATTAAGGGGTTTATGTGGAATCTGCCCCCCCCCTTCCTCCTTTCCTTATCTTCAAACTTCTTCTCAGAATCTAACTTCTCCACCCTTGAGGGGGCTTGGACCAAGAGACTTAGGAGAAGTTCCTTTTTCAACGGTAGGGGGTTTGTTGCCTTCCCTACTTCCATGGGTAGGGGGATTACGGGCTGGGGGCTTAGTTATCACAACCATTTCTGTGTTGAGAACATTGCAAGTGCCCTCTTCTAGCTATTTTGAAATATAAAATACAACATAGTTAATGTTAGTCAGCCTGCTCTGGTATCGAACGTCAGATTTTATTCCTTCTCTACCTACACCTAACTGTACTGTCCTACCCATTAACCAACGTCTCTCACCACCACCTCCCATGGACAGGTTTAAATGGGAGGGTGATCACATTTTCATGTTAGGAAAAGCTCAAATGTGGAAAGGATCACAGGAAATGAGACTACAGTGATCCTACCAGTAGAAGGCTGTGCAGAAATCTAGCAGTGAGAGAATGATGGTTTGCATAGGGTGTAGGTGGTAGAACTGCTCAAATGGGCAAGGATGGTGTCTCAGGCTGCTGTAACAAAATGCTGCAGACTGGTGGTTTATAAATAACAGAGATTTATTTCTCACAGTTCTGGAAGCTGGAAGTCCAAGATCAAAGCACCAGCAGATTCTATGACTGCTGAAGGCCCACGTTCTGGTTCAAAACTGGCCATTTCACTCTGACATCATATGGTAGGAGGGGCAAGGGAGTATTTACCATTTTTTGACAAAGGTGACCAAACAATTCAATGGTGAAGGTCGTCTTTCCAACAAATGTTGCTGGAACAACTGGATATCCACACGCAAAAGAATGGAGTTGGAGTTCTACAGTGAACCTTCACACAATGAACAAAAAATAAATTCAAATTAATTATAGGCTGAAATGTCAGAGCTTTTACTCTAAAACTCTTAGAAGAGAATACAGTTATTCCTGATCTTAGATTAGGCAAGAGTTTCTTAGAAATGACATTGAGGCTCGGTGCCTGTGGCTCAATCGGCTAAGGCGCCAGCCACATACACCTAAGGTGGTGGGTTCGAATCCCCAACCCAGGCCCGCCAAACAACAATGATGGCTGCAACCAAAAAAAAAATGGCCGGGCGTTGTGGCGGGCACCTGTGGTCCCAGCTACTTGGGAGGCGGAGGCAGGAGAATCGCTTGAGCCCAGGAGTTGGAGGTTGCTGTGAGCTGTGATGCCATGGCACTCTACCCAGGGGGATAGCTTGAGGCTCCGTCTCAAAAAAAAAAAAAAAAAAAAAGAGACTCAATGCCTGATGTCTGTCACTATGCCCGACATGGGTCTTGAACATTAGTTGAGAACTAAAAATGTAATCTGGGTATTTTTCTATATATGTTGTCTAATTAATGCTACCATTGCTATTCTGATAATTTTATCATCACAGGTTATTTCTCGCACAAAATGCTTGGAACCAGAGATGTTTAAGATTTTGAATTATTTTTTAGATTTTGAAATATTTGTATGATATGCCATTTACACGTCCCTAATATGAAAATCCCAAATCCAGAAGGCTATAATGAATATTTCCTTTGAACAGTATATTAGAATTCACAACATTTTGTATTGTGAAGCATTTCAGATTTTGGATTTTCATATAGGGGATACTCAACTTGCATAGGAAATTATTGGTGCTTTATCATTCACTGTCTTAAATTGGCTGAGTACATGATTGCTGCCTTTCCTTCTTTAATGTCCACACCTCTACTCCTGGCATATTTGCTTCTCATCACTAATTATTCCTGGTATCACTTTACTCCAAGACTCCTGGGAGCTTCTTTTCTTCATTATTGCAAATAAAATTGTAAAAATACTCCCCCAAACCCAGATCCATCTTCAAACTTAAATCCTTCTCCTTCCATCTCTAAAATTATTTACAGGGCTCATTCTTGAGAGAGGCATAGCAAAGATGCAGTAATAAGAATCTTCAACGCCCCCAATTATAGATAATACAGAGTGCATGCTGCCTAAATAAATCACAGGCACACACAATATACTGGAAAAACACTAAGCAAATTTAGTGTGTCCAACACAATTTGAAGTAAATATTTCAATTTCTTCTCTTAGAGTAAGACTTTACCTTAAATATATGACCACTGCCCACTAAGATTCACATTGCTTTGTTTATCATACCTTCAATGATTAGGTCAGTTGCAATTTCTAACCCTCATACCATACCTGTAATATCTTAAAACCTAACATTCAGAGGTTTAAAAAAATTATTCTGATAAGGAGTAAAAGATGTAAACCAATTATATGGCTGTCTTTACTTTTAATAAAACCATTTTAGAAATAATGCTGTTCATCATATTAGCATATGTCCTTGTAGGGTTCATGAAAGCTTATCTTTTTGATAATATAGCCTCCTTTACCAGATATAATGGAATAACTCCTTTCTAAGTGAAAGTTTTATTGTTCTTTTTGCAGCCACTGATAACTATTGCATTCTAAAAAGTCTTATTTACTAATCTAGAAATATTTAAAATTTCAAATGTGTATTATCTTTATGATCCTGAGTCAGCATTATCATTGAAATTTCCTTTAAAGGTTGCAACTGGATAATTTCTACCTTTTAAGAACCTGAAGTCTATGATACTTAAGTGTATTTGAGTCAAGTTAGATCTTGTAGATTATTCACATAGGTATCAGTTCCTTGACAGGGAACATTGCAGCCTTAGGAGTCAGTAACCAATTGAAATTCAAACCCCTCCATAAGAAAAAAAAATACCAACTGATGGATATGGATTTCATATACATACATACATATATATATATGTATATATAATTTTTTTTTTTTTTTTTTTTTTTTTTTTGCTCTGCCACCCACACTGAAACTCTACCTTCTGACCTCAGGTGATCCTGTTCCTCCCACCTTGGCCTCCCTAAGTGCTGGGATTACAAATATGAGCCAATGTGCCTGACCAAATATTATATTTTAATGATGAAAACATGTACCTTAAATATTTTGGGCAATTAAAATAAATATTATCATAAAACCTGATATATTTAAGAGCTGGATAATATTTTAGAAATTAAGAAACCAAACCATGTTCCTATTCATTCTGAAAATATCATTAGCATTTAATCTTTAAAATAGACTCAATAACACATATAATGTCCTGAGACCTCTCAATTAGTCTTATTTGGCTAATATCAACTTTCCCCAAATTTCACTCCCCCTCCTTCAGAACCCTGATCAGTACAGGATGAAGCGTATTTTTAAAAATTAGGATATACCCTTATATGACTACAAATATCAAATCTGTTTAGTAAGTATGTAATTTCACTAGTCAATGTAGCTTCATAAAACCAGGGTCTAAAGAACTGATTCTCAAACTTTAGACTATAGAAGAATCCAGTGTGTGACTTTTCACAATACCACTTGCTGGGTCTCATCTCCATTTTCTAATTCTGGAGGTATGTTCAAGAATTTGTGTTTCTAACAATTCCACAGATGCTAGTGATACTGTTGGTCTGAGGACTACACTTTGAAAACCACAGGTTTAAGGGTTCCTGTTTTTTCCGTCACTGCAAATGAGTTTTGAAATATAAGTGTATTAAAAAGAAATAAAACATTTTACAACCTAGATATAAGTATATGTAGTCTTCTTTATTTCTTTCTTGTCATAATTCCAACTTCTCCAGTGTTCAGTCTTCCAAATCACGACAGATTAGCTATGTGAGGCATTATTCAAAATTGAAATACAACTTTGTTAATCTTTCAAAAAGATTTGGGCATTGGGTAGAGAAATTCCTTGGTTTTCAGGATTATTTGTCTACATTGTCTTCTGAGTACTGAGTTATACTATTAGCCCACGTAGACTGAGACTACATTTCAGTCCATATTTATTTTATGTAGTTTCCTACATGCATTTTTCCATTTTATCATTTTCTTTCCTCCGAATGACTTGATAAAGGCCATTGGGAAAATGGTGAGAAATATAGGAAAAGAGAACAAGTAGAACAGAACAATGATGTCTTTGGTCTTAAGCCCTTCCTCATCTTTCATGGTTTTATCATGGACAGAGGCCACTACTTTAGGAGAAGGATTCATACCGGGATACACAGGAGGTCTCTCGGGAACCGTATTCTATACTCACCAGTAGAGTGGCTTTATTTTTATTTCCAGCTAGTCCACCTGATACCTGAACATTTTGCACAGTTACACTGTAGACCGATCAATAGTGAGATTTGCTGTCTATAGAGAGGAGGGGAACACCCTCCGATACTTCCTATTTTTAAACAACTCTAGTTGTTTTGTATTTCCTAAACCATATTGATCCATGAGGCTAATGATAGTTTTTACTAAAGCTCCCTTTTGTAAACTCTATCACAGAGGAAACCTTGGAAAATTACAATTAACGGCAGGGAAAACGTTGGAAATCTATTTTACTGTGTAACTTTGCTGCCAGCTCCTGCTATGTACAAAATAAAGTAAGACCCACATGTTTTTTTCCTCCTGGGTTTGGATATGAATGGACTGGATACAGTGGCTTATGTTTGTACTTCCAGGGTGCTTCAACTCCCAACTAATTTGCCATCTTGTCCATTATGTGAATGAGCTGTAATGATTGAATTGGCATTGCCCCCACTTTCCCATTTCAGCAGAAATTTAAAAAGGAGGTTGTCACTCTGTAGGCTCAAGTGATGCCATCTGCTTTTCCATTTGGGGAAATGCATTTAAACATAGTGGGGGAGATGTTAGGTATTTAATTAGAAGTGGACTATCTGTTTCCCCAGTTTTCTCTAGTTTGACACCTGCTGGGTCATACAAAGACTATCAACAAGAAGGTATAAAATAGTTCTTGAGCTCTAGTTGGATAAATACTCAAATTAGGTTGGCCATTAAATATAACAAATGCACATTTTTGCAGTACATTAAACCAAAAGACAAAAGTTTCTTTCATGTGAAATGCAAGAGAATTCTTAAAACACTATAATTCTAGTGCCCAGGAAAGTAATCATATTATTCATATATGAAGCTAGATTTCTCAACATTTCTCTTTTTTTTTTTTTTTTTTGGCCAGAGCTGGGCTTGAACCCACCACCTCCAGCATATGGGGTCAGCACCCTACTCCTTTGAGCCACAGGTGCTGCCCTAGACATAAACATTTCTAAAACTACATAAAATTCATATTTTATGAATTTAAGAACTGTCATCAATAACAGATTTCACTTTGATCTGCCAGCAAAATCACTTCCCTAAGGATCTCTGTGTGTGTGTGTGTTATATGTATACGAGTCATTCTTCATGCACAACACTAAAAGATTTGTCATTACAATTACAGCTTCAATGGATCACTAATGTTTATGGTTCATTTTCGAGAGTGTTGAGTGTGTAGTTTATCCAACTACCAGAGTTAATTTTTTTTTTTCTAACAGTTCTAGATCCACACCATTGTTTTGACTATGGCACAAATGTAATGCACACTTCAATAAAACAGTACTGCTAGGAATTAACAGGCTAATAAAAAGGACTTTAAAGGTGCATTAAATTTGAATTTAAGATGTCTCTCGCATTTTCGGCATAAATGTTAATAAAAAATATAAATCTGTTATTAACTTTTTATAGTCATATAAAGTGACAAAAGCTAAAAAATATTGAAGATTTACCAGCACATCTCTGTAAGATGGACAGAATAGACCCAAGATAGAGAAAGAAAGGTGATAAAAAAAGAGAGAAAGAGATAGAGAGGAAGAGAAATAACTTACACATATAATATTGTAGTTTATATCATATATAATTTAATATGTACATATACACACAAACATTTGACTCCTTTCTAAAATAATAATTTCTATTTCAATCCCCAAGGAAGCCTGGGTTTGTTCTTTCATGAACACAAAGACCAAGAAATACTTTCTTTCCTTTATATCAAGCTACCAAACCCTGTTCTGGGAGCGACTCTCTGCAGCATGTTTCTGTTTCTCTAGCCTGACAATATGCCATTTGTGTCAACTGTGTACAGACAACACAGTCAGGCGTGTCCAATAAGATCACACAACCTGCTCCCCGTTCCCTACTAATACACTAATCTATTCCAAATATTTATCGCTTAAGTACAATTGCACAGATACAATTGTTACAAGTGGCTGGGAAATTAAAATGGTGATCTTTAGAGACATCTCTGTTTCAAAATTAAGGTAATCATTACAGAAAAATTAAAAAAAATTATTGCTAGAATATCTGAATATTTAAATACTTCTTATGCAGAGAAGTCGTGGTTCTCAAAAATGATCAAAATGATATAGGTTCATCTATTAAGCCATTTGAAAGTGAAAATTTTTAAGGTTTTAGATTTATTAATATAAACACTCTAAATTCTTAAGATGAAACTATAATAAACAACAGTCATTTATTTCCCACAGTAGTTATGTTTAGCTGGGATGTACCGAAATAAAAATCCATTAAAATGTAATACAAGGAGTCTAGGGATTGTCCACACAGTACTTCGTGAACCTGAAAAATTACAGCATGTTAAATTGCAGTAAAATCCAAATAATTTTTTTCAACTTTTATACAGTGCATTAAAATGTTTAGATAACTTTACCATTAACTGTGCCAAGTATTATTTCATTATAGGTAGTACTAGAATCCTCATCTGTCAGACCAAATTATAAATTTGGTGCTGGAACTCTTTTCTTTCTACTTCAAAATCCCAGCTTGCCCATAATTGTAAAGATTCTGAGCAGGAATAGTTATCACCTGTAAGTTGCACTGGACTGCTGAAATTACTCACGGAGCTACTTTCTAAGGAAATTAAATAAAGGAATATTCAAAAAAATGGTTTGTAAAATACTTAATTTTAATCTGTCATTAATAGTTTACCACTTATCAAGTCAGATAGTCTTACATGTTATACATTTTTAATTAGATCATTTTAAATTTTAATCTAATTATATAAAATATGCACCTTTTAGAAACACAACTGTGCTTCTTATAAGATAAATAAATCAATCTGGGCCTCCTGATTTAGACAAAAGAGAGGTTGTTTTAGTAGATAGTAAATATTCTCCCGAGCATAATTTCTGATATGACACAAACATACTTCATAAATTCATTATTGTTTCCATAAACATATTCTTTATACAATAAAAATAAGCAAAGATAAACACAGCTTAACATAGCTGCATAGCTCACCTGTATAAATACTAAACGTATATTTTAAAGAACACATTGCAGAATTTGTTAAGTCTCATGTTGTAGGTAACCAAAGAAACATTAAACAGACCAGAACTGAAGAAATACATGACTGAAAGGCCTAATTCCCTTTAGTCACAGGGCTCTCTCCCTTATACTGCAACTGAGGAGTAGAGACAGGTCAGGAAAATGAAAGGTTATTTTCTTGTTTTTTGTTTTTTTTTTAACTGCCAGATAGTCCACCATGCATGCCCAGAAATATTTATCCAAAAAAAAATTATTTAGAAACCGGGAATATTAAGTACGACCCACCAAAGCAATTTTAAAGTGATACAGTTGACCCTTGTACAGTAGGAGGTCTTTACCTCAGATTTTGTATTGTGTTTTTTTGTGTAAGGTCATTTCTCATTTTAAAAGGTGAAGTCAGAAGTTCATATTTACTGAAAGCTCTGAAACAGTGTAGTTAGGTAGTGCTTTCTAAGAGTCTATTAAAAAGTGAATTTGGCAGCATTATTTGGCATTTATATTTGTTTCTCTAAATTCTAACTTGAAAATTTTGATGAAACGTATCATTACAAAGAGGGCATTTTAAGTGAAGTAGAAAAAATTTAATGGATGAACATTTTAATTTTCATTTCCACATAGCTAAAATAGCTACCTTCAATATTCAAATCTTGAGGTTAATAGGCAAAACATTTTGTAAGGGGGGTTTTATGAGAGTTGAGCAAATAAACCCGTTATAACATGCCATAATTTATAGGAAAAAAAATTTAGTTTATGAAAAAAATTGCATTATTATCAGGAAACAATTACTACAGTACGGGGATTGACTGAGAGATAACAATTAACTTTTTTAAAGTGTTGTGTTTTTTTTTTTGTTTGTTTGTTTTGAGACAGAGCCTCAAGCTATACCCCTGGGTAGAGTGCCATGGCATCACAGCTCATAGCAACTTCCAACTCCTGGGCTTAAGCGAGTCTCCTGCCTCTGCCTCCCAAGTAGCTGGGACCACAGGCACCCGCCACAACACCTAGCCATTTTTTGGTTGCAGCCTTCATTGTTGTTTGGCGGGCCCAGGCTGGGGATTCGAACCCACCACCTTAGGTGTACGTGGCTGGCGCCTTAGCCAATTGAGCCACAGGCGCCGAGCCATAAAGTGTTGATTTTAACAATCAATTTATTTTATTGTAGTAAAAACACATATTTACCATAAACCCTCAATGTTTACACTTGAGTGGTGTTAAGTACATTCACATTGGTTGTACACCCAGCACTTCCATTCATCTCCAGAATTTTTTTATCTTTACCCAACTGAAACACTTTACTCATTAAACAATAAATCCTCATTCTCTTCCCCACACCCCCATAGCCGACATCATTCTATTTTCTGTGTTTATAACTTTAACTGCTCTAGATATCTTACATACATATGAAATCCTATAATATTTGCCAATCATGACTGGCTTATTTCACTTAGCATGTCTTTTCAAGGTTCATCCAGGTCATAGCACAGGTTAGAGTTTCAATCTTTTTTAAGGTTGCATAATATTCTAACAGGCTTACCTACTACATTTTGTTTATCATTTTTTGAAGTTCTTTGAGTTATTTCTTGTTTCCACCTTTTAAACTATTATACTTATAGTATATGGTAATTATGTGGTTTGGGGTTTTTTTGGTTTTTTTTTAGGAATCATACTTTTTTTCACAGCATGAATATGGCTGAACCATTTTATATTCCCATCAACAATGTGCAAGGGTTTAAACTCTTGGGCTCAAACAATCTTCATGCCTCCACCTCCTAAGGAGTAGCTGGGAATAGAGGCACAAGCCACCATGCCTAGTTAATGTTTCTATTTTTGTATAGATGGCATCTTGCTATTGCTCAGGAGAGTCTCGAACTCCTGGCTTCAAGCAATCCTCATGTCTCATCCTCCTAAAGGGCTAGAACTATAGGTGTGGGTCACCAAACCTGTTTTTGTTTATTTGTTTATTTTTTAACATTGAGACAGAGTCTCACATTGTTGCTGAGGCTGGAATGCCTCGGTGCAATCATAGTTCACTGCAGCCTCAAAGTGCTGGGCTCAAATTATCCTTCTAGTCCAGCCGCCCAAGTAGCTGGGACTTAGGCATATACCACCATGCCTGGCTAATTAGAAAAAAAAAAAATTGTAGAGACGGAGTCTTGCTGTATTGCTCAGGTTGGTACTGAATTACTAGCCTCAAATAATCTTCTCACCTTGGCCTCCCAAAGTGCTAGGATTACAAACATGAGTCACCACACCTGGCTTCTATTTATCGGTTTTCACTTTTAATGTATTGCCCAGTACCTATACAGTATCGATTACATTAAGGGAAAAGTAGAAACATCTTAAAATTTGAATGAATGAAACTCCTTGGAGACTGTATGTGTTTTATAGATAGGGCTAAGTAATTTATTGAGATTCCCAGAACATAATTACTATCAAAATTTGTAATGGCTACATCAACTTTGAAGTCTCTAGTGCTTATGAGCCTAATACATATGGTGTCAGAGGAGGAAGATACACCCAAACCAAATTACTCAGGCTAGCTGTCTTCCGTTAGCTACCTCCCAGAATATCATGAATAATCATTAAGGCCATGAAACATTATAGAAAGCCTGTCTCACCTTGTCAAGTCCTGCTTTGTCTGAGTAAACAGCTGTACTTCATATATTTAAGTTTTCTCAACATTGTGGGAGTCCACTATTCACAGAAATACCAAATATAGCAAACAATTTTTAAATTGTTAGGGATGAGCAATTAACAATACTCAACTCATTTTTTTTTTTTTAAACCCACAAAAACCTGGAATACTTATTGAATCTCTGTTCTGAGAGAGTCCAGGGAAAGCGAACACACCAATCAGAATGTGTTGGTTGACAACCTGACTCCCACCCGGGAAGTAAGAAAAGGTACTAACTGACACCCAGGACACAGGCAAGCAGCACTTCATAGATGCAGCTGTGTTAAGATAATAGGCGACTGGAACTGAGGAATTATTAGTTTATTGAAAAGTCTTAGCTATCTGGATATTCTTATTTAAATATGTATAAAAGGTCTTGGCAGCTGGTAATTACAGAATATTTATTTCACCTCAGAAATCGGCATTGTCTCAGTTTAACCAGGGCCTCCTTCTTCCAGATGACATAAAATAAGAAGGCTCTACTTAATTTTATTCCATCTCTGGAGCATCATCCTACCCAGATACACTCTGGGGGTAACCAATCACCTTGAACAACATAAAGGAAAAGGAGGAATGTAGGGAAAGTTACATATGTAAACACCAATCTCAATCGAAAATACTATATTATAGTCTTTTCTAACATTTGGTTCTCAATATAGCTCTCCCTAGGGAAAAGATTGATCTTCTAAAATTTTCCAGAAACATAAAAGCACATTGTATCCCATAAATGCACTAATGTATACAGCTATGATTTAATAAAAAAAAAAAAGACTCTTGGTTATTTTTATTTAGCATGTGAATAAGCTAAGTACCACTACCTACATCAGAGAATGATTATGAGGAAAATAAGAGAATATTTGTAAAGAGCTTGGAACCTTGTCTGGCACAAAAGTTTTTATTTTGGCATATAAATACAGTAGTAATGCTAATGAGGTCAACTGGATAGTAAGTTTGCCATACTCATTGGTCAAACCATTTAGGAGAGTTTACTTGCATTAGAAGCAAATAAAATTCAAAATGGATTGAATTATTAAAACTTCCTTCCTGGTAGAGAATACCATATATCCTTCATCAGAAAATCCAAAAGGAAATATTTTCACTTAAGACAACTGGGGAAGGTGCTAATTAGTATCACACAACTAATTAATTAGTATTCCACACACCTATAATTAGAAAGTGTTAAATATGGACTGCACTAGAGTGATTTTATAAACCTTGCCTGGGGAATCAATTAGTCACTAGAGTAGTACCTGTTTCTGAGTTTGAAAGTAGCAGTTGTGAAATATGTTTCCAGGAAGAATGGGCAAGAATGCCAATTCCTTTAAACCCAAGTTGAAAGAATATCCCTCAAAAAATTTAGATGCATACATAGTACATTTTTAAATTTTTTTGGAATTGGTCAAATGGACGTTAAGGAAGTGCATTTATAATGTAATTTTCCAAGTTTCCCTTTCTTTATAACTTACCCTGATGATTAATTACCCTATATTTGTTGATTATTTTCCATCTTTCTTATAAACGTATTAGCATGCAACAGTAACTATTTTAAATTACCTTTAAAACATAAAAATCAGTGAAGCATGATGTTTTCCTCTTTACGCTACATGAATCCACTCTAAATATATTAGAATATTTTAACAGAGGTTAGAAGTGTTTATTTTAGCCCTGATTTTAACACAGCTCAGGCTGCTTGACCTATTAAGTGGAGCCTGTGCTTCTTAGGATGGTATTCTGGACTGTTGTAATAAAGTGTGTCCTGGGTGGATTTATTTTTTTTCATTTTTCACTCTTGATAAAGTCAATAAACATGTCCAGAAATGATGAGAAAAATACTAACTTTTAACTGGCTACGTTTAGATTTTTATCTCTAATGTTCTTAAAATAATACTGCTTCACTCAGAAGATAACTATGTCAAAATATTTCCTTCATTAAAAAAAAAACATTAGAATTATCAAAGCACATTCCGCATTTTAAAATTTGTCTAACGGGAATGATTTTTCTTACCCTGGCTTTGTGTTATCCTCTCTGATCCATGCCAGACCTACCTACAGTATCTTCTAACTGACCTTCCTCCCTGAATCTGGCTTGCTGTCCAGAAAGCAGTAGCTAAATCCTTTAAGTTGTGACTCTTGTGGATTGTCACAAATATCAAAAGTCTGTAGTCATATACTCTCACTTTAATGCGTCCTTTATTGGTACTTACCATGTACAGGTGTGCATGTATATGTGCGTGTATGAGAGAGAAAAAGGGGGAGGTTGACAGAAGAAAGGTCATAGGGGAATGACTCCGCCTTATTCATCCTATATTCTGAACAAATGATAGCAACACTCAAGAAATATTTGTTAAATGAATACTAATTTGTTTACAAAGCTTGAATTGTACTATTACAATGTGATAAACCTATAGAAACAAATTCTTTATTCTACCTCCTTTCATTTCAATGAGTATTTAATTTAATTTTATTTGGTGGTGCTAACTTTTTATCAATGATATAAATTTTCATTGATTTTATCAACAGGTCATATTTTCATTCATATGTTCATTCATTGATTTATTTAATAATTATTTATTGAGGACCTCCTATATATTAAGCATATGTAGACACCAAGGATATGTTTGATGCTGAGATATTTAAATAGACACATTAAGTTCACCTTAATGCAACAATAGAAATTAGATAATGGGGTAGTATTAATAAATCAGCCTTCACTAATCCAAACAACTCAAACCTCACTCTAGGAAAGATAGATCTCTGTCAAAACTTTGATTTTGAAACATGAGGTAACCATATTTTCTTTTTTTTTCCAAAATCAAGCGTTAACTGAGAAAACTATCAATATAAATATTAACTATAAACTAATAAATTAATAAAACTATTAGTTTTATGTAGTAATATAACTATAAACTAATAAAATTGTTATTTTTGTGTAGACTAATTTCTTATAAATTTTATTTTACATATTAGCTTATTACATTTACAGTATTACATTAATAACAAAATAGTAGTAACACTATAAATTTAGGTTGTATATAATTTTATATATACATATATAAATATACATATATATAATTTATACATATTAATTTTACTTATTAATACATATATTAATTAAGCATCTACAATGCACCAGTCACAGTGGATACAAAAGTGAATAAGAGCCAGTAACTCTTCCTTTTAAAAAGTTTATATTTAGGGAAATAAACTATAAATAAAGAAAAAACGAACATTGTATAGTCTATTCTAGTAATGTGTACTAAGGTGAAAAACATGAGAGAGGGGGTTGTGGATTGAAATTCTAGATAAGACAGAACATGGAAAGTAGCTTTGGTGTAAAAATCTAAAGCCAAAGAAGAAACTAGCCTTCCAAGTGTAGGAAGGAAGCACAAAAGAAGCAGAGGTAACGGCAAATGAAGACTCTAAGGCCTGGCCTGGTAAACAGACAATGATGAAGCTGATGTGGCGTGGCTGGAGCTGAGGGCAGGACAGGAGAAGAGTAACAGAAGATGATTCAAGACAGAGTGGAGGCCAGGGTCATGCACAAACTTTCACACCACTAGTGTGAGACAGATGGGGAGGTGCTGGGAACATTTAGAAAAGAAGAAAATGATCTGAACAACCTATAAATGAACCTTTCTAATATTGTGGAAAAGGAGATATTTGTGCATGTTTTGACATCATATACCACATCAGTAGTCATGGAAACAACAAACTAGTAATTAAAATCCTCGCTAAAAATCTCTGAGCCTAAGCATATGCTGTGAATTTTATGCCCATTTCTCATATGTTTGGAAGAAGGTAACAAATTATTAATCAACTACTTAGATATATCTCAATTTTATGTATCATTTAGGTGGCAGAAACATATTCTTGCCTTTATATCCCATCTTGCCTACTACCAGGAGATGGAAAAGTGAGTTGATTTTGCAGAAAAGAAACCAGCCTTTGAAACTCCATTTTCAGATAAGTGCACTGACACTCACATAGCATGTTACACATTGAAAAATTTGCTTTATTATTCACCTTTGTTATTTTCATACAGTATTTGACTTAGCCCAAACATGTACATTAATTATCAAAAATTATAACCAACAAAAGGTACTAAGTATTTAATTTTAATACTGTAAGCAACTGTAAAGTTATTCAGACTTTTTTTCTATATTTATAGCAAAAGTTAGTAGCTGATCTTATATAAAATTAATATGTAATCTTCAGAGAATTTGTCCTTTAATTACTAAGGATTTTGTTAACTGCTATCATAAATTATTTCTCACATGGTTAATTAAAAATTGGCCTCGTCATGAGGCAAAAGAGTTTTTTCTTTTAAAAATTTTTACAAATGATATTTTTGTTTTTAAACAAAACATATGAAAATTTTTCCATTGTACTTGTGCATGGAACTGTGAACTTCAGCCAGTATCTTCCTTAAATATTAGTATTTGCAACTGGCTTTCTTTTTTTTTGAGACAGAGCCTCAGGCTATCCCCCTGGGTAGAGTGCCATGGCATCATAGCTCATAGCAACCCCCAACTCCTGGGCTCAAGCGAGTCTCCTGCCTCCGCCTCCCAAGTAGCTGGGACCACAGGCGCCCGCCACAATGCCCAGCCATTTTTTGGTTGCAGCCATCATTGTTGTTTGGCGGGCCGGACTGGGGATTTGAACCCGCCACCTTAGGTGTACGTGACTGGCGCCTTAGCCGATTGAGCCACAGGCGCCGAGCCATACCTATTAATTTGTAAATTTCTTTCTATCAGTGAACCACAGGAGTAACCCATGTCCTTTATATTTTAACTTTAGTTTCATTCTATCTTTTCTTAAAAGTCACGAATTATTTAAAAACTACAGAAATATAGAACCAATAGAAGGGACAGTTGATATCTACCTTAAACATTTAATCAGACATTACTATCTAACTGTGTGTTTTAGATCTATAACAAAACAA
>CAUYQV010036769.1:0-16330 GCA_963574575.1 Galagoides demidoff
TCCCAAGTAGCTGGGACTACAGGCGCCCACCACAACACCCGGCCATTTTTTGGTTGCAGCCATCATTGTTGTTTGGCGGGCTGGGCTGGGGATTTGAACTTGCCACCTTAGGTGTATGTGGCTGGCGCCTTAGCTGCTTAAGCCACAGGCGCCGAGCCTCATCACATCTTCGAAATCAAGCAACTCAATATGGTTTTTATCCTCTCTCTTTTCTGAGATGATCATAAACAACAGTACGTGGCTCAAATCCTCCTGTTCTCCTCTTTCCACAAGGTAATTAAACAGTGATAAATCCGGAGGCTGCCTGGGCCCAGTCTCCCAAATACTGTCTCACACAAAGAAACTCCCTGGGTTAACCAAAAGGAAATGAACAGAACTCTGTTTCTCTCCTGATCTCTCAATCAATCGGCCAGGTCGAAGAAGAGAATCCATTTCTTATTTGTCCCTTTGAAAGAGGATTTAAGATGCTATTGGTTATAAGATGAGCCTTTTTTTTTTTTTTTTGTAGCACCAAGAAAGGAAAAAGAAATACTGCCAATTTAACCATGTTCTACCCATCAGTTGTAAAATGCAACTTGACTTCAGAGTGGTTAAAATGTGAAGAAGAAGAAGAATGCATGTCTTAGGTTCAGTGCAAAATAATCACAGCAATGGCAAAAACGAGAAAAGGTATAGAAGAGCCTATGACCAAGCAAGTCACCTGCTTTTCACGTTCCTGGTCTTGTGTGCCAGAGACAGCTATTTAAAAAAAAAAAAAATCAATTCTTGTGGTTTCACCTGTATCACTAAATAATCTTTTCCTCTTTAATTTCTTAACGGTTTATTTCATTCAAATAGATACATTTTTTAATTTTAAAGACTCAATATGTTACAGAGCCAGTTTTATCTCCCTGGAGGCAATCACTGTCTTGAATTTGGTGGGTATTACTCTCATACATTTTTACGGCATGTCTTTGTATTCATATTAAAAGTTTACCAGTGTCTGATAAGGGGTATGCTTAAAACACAACACCATCCTGAAGACCCTCTCTCTTGAATACTGCTCCTCTCAATCCCTTTCGAGAGTAGCAGCTGCTTCCCCTGAACCCCAAATATCTCTGCCTCCCCCTCAGTGTCACCTCACTCCACATTCTCCCTGACCTTCAATCTACCTGAATTCTGTATTTCCTCTCTCTTGGCTTATTGTGAAGATCAGGTTGACCAACTTTCATTAAAGGCCAGAGAGTAAATCTTCTAGGCAGTGTGGGCCACAGTCTTTGTAACAGTTGCTCAGCTCTGCCCCTGCAGCCTTAGAGCAGCCAGAGACAGTGGGTGAGTGAGCATGGCTATGTCCCAATAAAACTTTATTTGTATATGCTGAAGTTTGAATTTCATATAATGTTTACGTGTCATGAAATTGTACCTTCCTTTGACTTTATTTCAAACATTAAAAAATTAAGAACCCTTCTTAGCTCTTGGGCTGCCCCCCAAAACAGGCAGAGGGCTGTATTTAGCCCATGGGCCACAGTAGATTATTTTAGCTTTTTAGATGTTGTTAATATCCTCTGCTTCTCTGATTATCCTAAATTCTTTCCAGTGACAGAGACATAGGCTGAGACTGCAGTTGAGAGCTCCTTCCTTATGGGGGGACTGCAGGAATATGCCTGTGTTTAGAATATTGTATCTTCTACTCTAAGCATGTCACACATTCTCTCTCTCTCTCACACAATTCCTTTAAACAATCTCCGTGCAACCACCTCCATTTGGCCAGCTGGGCTGCCCCCCACTTCTTTAATCTTCTTGCTTCTACCCCTCACCTTCCATGGCCCTGTGCCTCGCCCCTGACCAGCTCCTGTGTTCTATTCAGGAGAGCAATAGGTGGGGGAATCATCTAAAGACAAAAGGATTCTGGGTCCAAAAATATTTGTAGCCAGTGATGGGGGCTACAAAATCCACCTCCATTCTCCTCTGGGAGCTCTGATGGCCTTGATGAAACTGTTGATTCCTGGGAACGTTGAGCTTAGGTGTTACTGGATTTGTCAATAGAATGAGGCAGTGGAAAGCGAGGGCCCTGGGCTGTGGGCTGGGGATCCTGTGTCCTGCATCCTGCTCTGCCTCTGACAGTCTGTGCTACCCTGGAAAGATCTCTTGCCTCCTCTTGGGGGTGGTGCATGTAACTTGATGTGTGACATTGGCCAGTTTTACCTACGATCAGGAGGAGGACTTACCCTTCTGTGTCTCCAGCCTGATTCTGGGTGTCAAGAGCCTTGCCTTTGGTTTTGAAGGGGTTCACAAAAAAACAGGGACATTGAAGAGAATGGTTTGCGTACAGGAAATTCTTCATGGACTCAGCAAAGCCCTCTGGGTGTGGGCTGGAGTCCTTATATGGGACAGTCCTTGGGTGACTTGCAGCTCCCAAGTTTGATTTGATTCATGGTAATGCCCTTGTTTGTGGCATTGTCTGAGGTGTCCACCTGACTCTGTGCTGTTACTCCTGGGGACAGCGTGATGCCCCTCTCAGGCTGCCTGGGTGCCTTCCACATGGCCTAAGTTTCTTAACCTTCTCCTTGGCCATGCCTCACCTGCCCATCTTCTGCTGGAAGTCTAGTGTTCATGCACCATTTTTAAAAAAATTAAAAAACCTGACACTTAGCATTCATGTATAACACAAAGGTTCCTTAACTCATTAGTTAAAAAGAGATCAGTAAGACATCAGTTGATGGGAGATATTCTTCTGTTCATGGGAGAACACCCCTCCCCCATGCCAATTAGATATGTTGAAATAAATTTACTGATAGAAGCAAACTAGTTAAATTAGGCTATATTCAGCGGGGCAGTGGTTCTCAAACTTCCTGGTTTCAGGATCTCTTTCTATTCCTAAAGTTTATTGAGGACCTCAGCGAGCTGTTGTTTACATTGGTTATAGCCATCGATATTTACCATTTTAGAAGTTAAAACTGAGAACATTTAAAAACACAAGCACACATTTCCATTGGCCAGCAGAGCCATGCTAGTAACATCCCAAGCCATGTAGCCTCTGAAAAATGTCACTCTACACTTGGGAGAAAATGCAAGTAACGAAGGCAAATAGTGCCTTACTGTTCTGATGAAAATAGTTTTGACCTAACAGGTCCCCTAAAGTGTCTTGAGCCATCCTCTGATGTCCCCAAATGGCACCTTGAGAATCGCTGCTGATGGGCAGTAAGAAGCAAGGTTGAGGTTCTCTTTTTCCCCTGCTGAAGTTCATATTCATTGCCACAGATGAGAATCATTTGCATTGCCGTGAGTTTTCTACAACTTCTAGCCCCCTAGGGCTGTAAAATAGCCCGGCTGATTGAAGTCTGTCAAAAGTACTCATCTTGGTGGGAGTAGATAATCCCTGGAGATCCATGAAATGATACACAGAACTCCAGTGAAAGGACACCCAGCACTTGATTTTGCTCATTTCCAAGCCTTTGTTAATTTTTCCTGACTCCAGGGAGCCCTCCTCTGGTTTCCCTGGTGACAGGGCTGTCTGGCTCTCTCCCTTCTACTTCGGGTCTGTCCCTTACAGCGTAAGCTTCATGTCCTGCTTCCCTTGGGTCCTTCCCTTTGGTGCTAAAGAGCTTATTGTGGAAGCAAAAAAGAATACAGTAAAAAGATTATCATAATCCTAATTATCCTCAAGGCAATGCAGAAAAGAAAAAGCATAAGGATAAACATATTGAGATTTGCTCTTGCTACAGCACAATTCCCTGAAAGGGCCCTTTCTAAGCCTCGTATCCCAGGAGTTGGGGATGTGGCTTCTCATCTGTGGTTTTGTCTGATGCTGGAGCCCAAACAGACAAAACCATAGACGAGAAGCCACATCCATTGGTAAGTCTCATTTCTATCTTGAGTCTTCACCCTACTAAGGAAAGGAAATATCTTGGTCACGAGGTTTGGAAGAAAAGTCTGATCTCATGGGTTCTCATAACCCCAGATGGAAACATAATAGAAAATTGGTCCAAGGAGGAGAAGAAGAGGTGAAATTGCCAAGGATCTGGCCACACAGGGCCACCCAGGCCGGATGGCCAGCAGGTCCTTGCATAAACTAGGATTGCTTTTGGAGACGCAGAATAGGGAAGACTCCGTAGTGGCTCACACACATAAAGGATTATGAGTCAAAGAGACCGAGTGCTTCACCTCTCTTACCATGCGGGCCCCTGTGCCTGTCACCTTGAAATTTGCACAATGCTGATGCATTCCTGAGAAGCTTCTAGTAGGAAAGAAGGGGAGAGGGGCAAATGGGACAGAGGAGCAAGAGGCCACACACTCACACACACCCCTACCTCCACCTAGAAGAGAAAATATCTCCTGGGCCTTCTGCTGCCTCTCACTGGCCAGGACAGTGTACAGAGCTCTTTAGGCAGGAGGGAAACAGGTTATTTTAGCTTCTCAACCTTTGCAATGGAGAACAACAAGGATAAATTGGTTGTAAATAGTTATAAATAGGTGACTAAGGGTCTCCTCCCTTGACTAAGGGTCCTCAAGGGTGAGGACTGGGCTGTATTTAGTTCCATAGACAGTTCAGTGTCTGCCCAGCCCACTCTGAGCAATGCCAGGATGATGAACTGACTCTGCCCAGAACTCTAGGTAAGGGGCTGCTGGGGGGTGCAGGTCCTCAGTGTGGCCCTTGGGTTCCTGCCCGCCCCCCAATGTCAAGGCCCCTGCCCACCCTTGTAGGTCCTGCCATAAGTGCTAGTGAGTCCGGTTTTCTGTGTGTGTCCCTCTGCTCCACACCTCTGTGACTTCTCTTTCGCATTCTTTTCTGCCTGGGATCCCTTTCCATGTCCACTCTTCCCTGTCCACAAGGTGCCAGGCGTGGGGATTACCACAATAAACAAGATCATCAGAGTCTCTACCCTGCTTGGACTTGCATCCTCTGAGAAGGGGCAGGACTGAGGCAGGGACCACTCCTGATTGGCTGTGAGCAACCTAGGGAGGTGTTGTCATTGCATCCATTTCAGAGACAAGACTGAGGTGGGAGGTGTTAAATGACTTGTCTAGGGTCTAGGGCCTGGGAGTGGAAGAGGCAGAGTTTAAACCTGGGTTTGCTTGACCCTCGAAGTCCACATGTTAAGCTGCCTTATTACTCTGCTTTCTTTCTCCAAAGGAGGGTGCTTCGTATATACATGAACACTGAAGTCGAGTTCTTTGAGAAACTGTCTTCCTAGGGAGACACAGCTCCATTCTAATTGCCTGCTTCTCCCTTGACTAAGTGTCCTCAAGGGCTGGGCTACATTTAGTTCCATGTCTTTGGAATTGAATACCTGGTGTGACATACAGGAAAAACGCAAGAACCCAAGAAACTTGGCTTTGAATTCCAGCTCCATCTAAGACTGTTGACCTTGGATGATTTGCTTAGCTTCTCTGGCCTCAGTGCCTCTGCCTATAAATTGAGCAGCAACTTTGGTGTCTAATAAGCCTCCCAAATGCTTTATTTGGAATCAGAAGGCATGAGATTGGGGAGGTTATTGCCACGGATGGCAAAGGCTCAAGCTTAGTTCTGGTTCCTTGAAATACTTGGCCTGTGACTTTCCATGACTTTCAGCTCTGTAAAATGGGGACACAAAACCTATTTTGAAGGATTGACAGGAGGAGCCAAGTAATGCCCATTATTAGAGAGACTAGCTGCTGGTAGCACTTGCTGTGTGTTAGAGTTAAAGCCCCTCCATAAATTAGTGCATAAAGACTCACTATAATATAGGAAGAAGTGTATTACTGAAATATATTAATCACTCCCATTTTTCTGAAGGAGAAACCGAGAGGTTAAGTGACTTGCTCAAGGTCATATAGATGGTGGGGTCTGATCTGGCCTCAGGGTTGACTCCACGGACTACTAGAGTTGCTATTGAATGGTTAGTACAAGATGAACCCATGTATCTCGCTACAGAATGCTGTGAGGTGTTAATCTAGGTGCCCACTGTAGGTCGAATGACTGAATGGGTCAATGAATGAACAGGTCTTTCCCATCTCCCATCTGGGTCCAGCACAGTGCTGGACGTCTATCTGGCAGATGGTGCTTACTGATGCATAATAACTGAATGAGTGAATGAATGAATGAATGTGCTTTGTGATGGTTCATTTTGTGTGTCAACCTGACTCCCTCAGGGTGCCCCGAGCCAGTGTTACTTCTGAGTGTGTCTGCGAGGTCATTTCTTAATGAGCTCAGCATTTGAATCAGTGGACTCAGTAGATGGCCCTTCCCAAGGGAGTGGGTACCAACCAATCCATGGAGGGCCCGAATAGAACAGAAAGACAGAAAAAGGAGGAATTCACTCCTTTTGCTTCCTGCCTGCCTGGAAAGCAGAGACCTGGCTCTTTTCCTGCCCTTGGACTGGGAGTTACACTGTTGGATCCTGTGGTTTTTAGATCTTTGCCCTCACTCTGGAATTGCACGTCCAGCTTTCCTGGGTCACCAGCGTGCAGAGGCTCCTGGGATTTCTCAGCCTCCGTGATCACGTGAGCCAATTCCCTGTAACAAATCTCTCTAGATATGTGTGACCCGTGGATTCTCTTTCTCTGGAGAACCCTGACTAATACACCTTTGCATCCTTTTCTTACTGTGCATTACCTGTTCATTGTGCTGACGTTTATTAGGTGCCTACTGAATACAGGCACTGTTCTAGAGAGTAGAGATGAACCCAGAATAAGGAATGAAATAATTGCTCAGAAAGTATTTTGCTGAGGTGGAATGGAGGCAACCCCAAAGATTTCCCCACAGGAGACGTCTGGGATCCCAGCCCAGCTGTTGAGAATAGCCTGATGCTTTTGGAAAAGCAAACCAGCCCCCTACCTAGTTGATCATGTCATTCCTGGATCATCTCCTGCTCCTCTGCTCTTCTGCCTGCTAGAGAGGGGCCCCTGGGGGCAGGAAGAGCCATCCCATCCAGAGAGTGTGTCCTCTCCCTCCAGCCCCCTCAGCTCGGATAAGCACCTCCAGCGGGTGATGCTGCGGTCAATGGCCTGGGAGTTATTGCAAAGTTTCTCTGGAAAAATTAGGGATTCCAGAAGTGGGGACTAGGTGGGGAGAAGAGGCAAATATCGAGCTGCAGAGAGGCAGCTTCTGACAAAGACCTCGGGAAGCTGTTGACAACGTCACAATTCACTTGTGGGCGTCTGTTTAATTTATGACATCACAATGCCTGTGAGATCTGAGACAAATTGCTCCATCTCTTGGGGCTTCAGTGTTCTCATCGCGCCCTCACTTCCTGCTGGTCTCCTGCTCCCTGAGCACCAGCTCTGCTGCCTCTGAGCCTTTGAACTTGACACTCTGCGTGCTAGGGTTGCTCTTCTGGCTTCTCCTCATGTGGTCTCGGCTCAGAGTTCTCCTCCCCACAGAGGCCCGCCTGAAGTAGACCTGTCCCGCCTAATCTTCCAGTTACCTTTTGTCACATGCTCCTGTTGCATTGTCATTTCTAATGTTATTTTTCATTAATAAGCAATTCCATTATTTATCCCTCCTCTCCCTGCAATGTAAGCTCCATGAACTGTTTCCTCTGTGTCCCCAGGGCCCGGACAGTGCTTGGAATGTAGTAAACAATAAAATATTTGTGGGTGAATTAACAATAGGCAGTTGGTTAATGAGGTTATTTCCAGTGGCATCAATATCACCGTTAGAGAGGGACAGAGATCGGGCCTGGGAGGTGATGGACATCTGGTACCCAAGTGCCAGCCTCAGCTGCTGTAGAATGACGTTCTCTGCGGGTGTGTGAACAGATAACATCTTCATTCTCTGGGCAGCAGGAGAGCTGGGCCAGGAGAACCGGTCATGCTGTGGAAGACAGTCTGATCTAGCTGACTTCCCCTTTCTCTCTGCATGGAAGCCGAGTGCGTTTGACACGTAGAGGGAAAGGATTTGCTTCCAAATGAATCTTGGTTTCTGGGAGTGAAAACTGAGCTCAGTGTGGTGCAGGGGCCTGCTGTGAAACTTAGCTCTGCCGCTTAGGAGCTGTGTTACCTTAGGAAAGTCACTTCATCTCCTTGAGTCTCATTTTTTTTCTTTCTTCTTTATGAAGTTGGGGAGATGGTGAGAATTATAATAATGACGGATACAAAGATGTTTGTGAAATGTCAAATCCAATGTCCTAAGAAAGATTCTCCCCTCTCCCCCGCTTCCTTCCCCTCTTCTCCTGATTCATTATTCTCCTGTGTATTATTCTTTAAGTCCAGACTTCTACTATATGAAATGAACTGCAGATTTATTAACAGGAAAGAAGGAAGGAAGGAACTGTACAATTATGTTTGTGAATCACAGAGGATGGAGACACGGACGCTAGACAGGATGCTAGATTTTATTTGAGTCCTACACCACCTTGCCTTTTTGGGAGACTGATTATCTCGCTGTCACCCCAGGTAGAGTACAGTGGTCATTGTCATAGCTCACACAAACTCCAACCCCTGAGCTCAAACGATCCTTCTGCTTCAGCCTCCCAAGTAGCTGGGACAACAGCCACCTGCCACAATGCCAGGCTAATTTTTCTATTTTTTGTAAAGATAGGTTTCACTCTTGCTGACTTCACATCTGAACTTAAGTGATCCTCCCTCCTGGGCCTCCCTGAGTGCTGAGATTACAGGTGTGAGCCACTGTGCCCAGGTGACCTGTCTAGAGATTATAAAGGAACAACCCTGAAGCAAACATCCTGGACCAATGATTTTTCCTTCGTGGGCCTCATTTTTGTCTTGAGTAAAGGGGTGGGGTCTACCAGGGATGGCCACCTAGTTGCTATGTTAGGGAAGAGTCTGGAGCTAAAACAGGCCCCTAGATGGGAAATGGGGCCAGGATGGACCATGACGTCTGCCACATGTCAGGAAGAGTGATGGCACAGTTGCCCTTCATGACCTCCCTGGTACCAAGTGCTATTTTGGGTATCTCCTTGCAGTGATTCTCTAACCAAATTGTCACAGTGAGTCAACCCAGAGACACAAGCAGCCTAATATTTTGTCTATGACAGAGGCCCAGAGAGAAGAAGCATTGACCAGTTCACCTGTTTTCCAAGACTTTAACCTTAAGGTTTAAGGATTTGCTTCCTAAGAGGCTTTGATAATCGGTCAGGAATCATTCGCTCACGAATTTCACTAAGCTTTCTGGGACATGATTTAAAATCTTCACCTCAGCAGCCACCCAGGGAAATGAATTCATAAATTTACTACCTGCTATATCACCCGGTCTTCTTTAACATTTCTTTTTAAAATTCATCCAAGCTACAAAAAGATGGGGGTGGTGGCGTCTGTGTCTCATCAAGAGCTGGAGACTGTACTCACAGTCACCTCTCAGCCTGCCCTGAATTCTGTGCAGTTCTTCATCTGTAACTCTCTGGAATAAAGAGGCCGATTGTTCTCTTTGTCAGGAAACATCCATCCACGCAGTGCAGGTGGTTCTGACCCTTTAAGTCTGGAGTAAATGTAACCTTCTCTTGGAAGCCCAGGCACATCTCCTAGGGCCAGAATCAGTCTCCCCTTATTCCGAGTGTCCAAAATACTTGGGCAATGTGAAAAGTATCTTTTGCATATAGAAGCACTTCCCAATCCTTTTGGGACCCCCAGACTAAAATAATGATAATAACAATAATAGCTAGTATTTATGCAATCTTGATGTGTGTCCGATATTTTGCTAAGCCTTTTATCTATATAGATGATCTCCCTTTCACCTCTGACTCTTGAGAGGAGTAGGGTCATCCCACTGAGTAGGTGAAGAAACTGAGGCCCTGAGATAGTGGCATTTTTCAAATTTAAATGGGAGAAGATAGAAACTCAGGAAGGGTAAATGAATAAATCTGGATCATAAAGTCAACAAGGGGAAGAACTGAAGTTTAGCCCTAACTTTCCATGACATCGAGTAGCCTCTCTCTCTGTAGCCCAAGAATATTTCACACTGTGCCATGTATTATCGTCAGCTGCTACTTGCCTGCTTTCCTTAAGACATTATAAATTACTTGAGGTCAAGGCTATGCTCGAATTATTCTTGTGCATTTACTGTTCCTTTTCTGGAGCAGAGACTAGGATAGATTCACCAAACCCTGTCCTTTTCTTGTGGGCATGAGCTAGATTATCATTTCCCAGCATCCACTGCAGTTGAGAGAAACCATGTGATGGAGTTGTGACCAAGAAGGAAGACAGAAGTGACTTCCTGGCTTTGTGCCTTACTAAAAAGCCACCCTTAGGGTTGTGCATGTTCTCTATCTTCCTTGTCTACAAGCTGGATGCAGAGATTCCAGTGGGAGCCTAAGGCCTAGGAGATAGGGAAGCCACAAGATGGAGGGAGCCTGGGTCCCTGAGTGATTGCGTGGAGTAGAACTCAGTTGCCTTCTTATTTTCCACAACTGGTGCTGGATTCTGATCTGAGTGAAAAATAAATTTTATTGTGTTAATCCTTGTCTCATTAAAGCTTTAGGGTTGTTTAGGATAGCAGTGGCTCACCATGATTAATGAACCACCTCACCAGCCCTCAGCACAATCACTCAGCTAAGGAAGACAGAAGTACGTGTATGAAGTATTCTGCATAATTAAAACCCCCATGAATATACAGGTGTTGAATTAAACTGTCTGGACCTGCCCCTTTTCTGACTGGAGATTTTCTCCAATTTCTTATTCATTGAGTCATTCATTCATTCACTTAGTTACCATGTATATCAGTTGTCTATTGCTACATAACGATATTACTATAAACCTGTGGATTAAAACAACTAGCATTTATGATCTCATAATTCCTATGGTTGGAATGGTTGGTTAGAAGCAAGTCACAGATCTTACCCACACCCACACTTTCTAATCACCAGCTGTAGTGGGGATGACTAGCACCAAGTATGTATAGTATGTGAGTGTGAGTGGGGAGGTGGGGGCTGCTGGGGAACTGGTTGGTGATTTTCTAATGCCTGGGGGGGTCTAACAAACTCCCCAGTGTTTAGAGGCATAGGTCTCTATAGGTTTGGAGTGTGGACATGGCTTAGGTAGGCCCTTTTCAAGGTAGTCATTAAAATCATAGCCAGGGCTAGTTTCTCATCCAATAGCTTGACTGGGGGAAGGGTCCAATTTCAAATGCAGATAGTTCTTGGTAGAATTCAGTTTCTGAAGATCCAGGAACAGGAGTTTTAGTTTCTAGAAGGGTGTTAGTAAAGGCTGTCTTTAGCAACCGAGGTTGCCTTTGGTACCTTGTACCATGGTATTCCCTAATAAAATATGGCTGTTTTCTGGCTCCAAATTTGCAAGAGAGTAAGGGACTTCTCCAAGAGGGGAGTACAGTCTAATGTAACATAATCACTTATTTGTGGTCATGCACATCCTCTTATCTTGGCTACATTCTGTTGGTTAGAAGCAAGTCACAGATCTTATCCACACCCACACTTTCTAATCACCAGCTGTAGTGGGGATGACTAGCACCAAGTATGTATAGTATGTGAGTGTGAGTGGGGAGGTGGGGGCTGCTGGGGACTGGTTGGTGATTTTCTAATGCCTGGGGGGGTCTAACAAACTCCCCAGTGTTTAGAAGCATAGGTCTCCCCTTCTATTCTGTAAGTGCCTTCTCCTTCTTATTAGCTTAAACATACGAACTCATGGTGCAGGGGGGCCTAATCAATAGCTTGAGGCTACTCGACAGCTACCAGTGTCCTGCCAGAGGCTTGGAACAGTTAGTAATTGTCATTGGGGCCGAATATAATGAATTAGATGACTCTTGACTATTTGCATGTAATTTATCAAAATTATATCACAGAACTGGGGCATGATGAAGGATTGCTGTCAAAAAGGAAAATAGGTGCAAATAGGTCCTTAGGCACCTAAGGAAGAAGGATTGGAAGGAAAACGGAACCAATCTCAGCTGAGCTCATTATGTGTGCCAGGAGCCCTTCCCAGCCTCCGGACATACAAAGTCATTTAACTCTCATAAGTGCTCTGTGAGCCAATGTAATATATTCATTTTTCAAATGAGAAAACTAAGGTTCAGAGAGGTTAAGTAACTTGCTCAAGGGCACACAGCTAACACATGGCAGAGGTAGTAATGTACCTGCTCTCAAACCCTGGCTCTGTTTGGCTCTAGGGCAGAGTGGGTGGCCTTGGTGGTGCCAGCATTGGCTCTCTGCATTTACCTTTACTATCTAAACAAATTTAAACAGCTCATCTGCTATAGATTTTCCAGCAGGGGATATAGGGAATGCTTGGCTGGATCTGCCTGGTTGCAAGTTTGGGGGAAGAGGTGGTATACCATTGCCTACCTACTAAGACTTTGCCCAATTCCTAGAGGAAGAGCAGGGGGTGGTAAAACAGCTTGATCTCTTACAGGTATAGCTTGGAGAGCCTGATAAATCCTGACCTATTTAGAGAGTACTTCAATTTTGTCTCCAATTGTCTCCCAAATATTTTTAATTTTTTCATCCCCACTGTCACCTTCACAGGTCTCCATTGTCTTTCTCTTACTGACAATGGTGACATCAGACATGTGGCCAGCTCCAGCCTGTTCCTGTCTAATCCATTCTAAAAGGGACGATTACTAGCATCTCATTAGCCCCAAAAGTTGTTAACCATCTACATCTCTTTCCCGGAATGCTTCAAGGGCTTCCCTTTGCTTTCAGTGCTAGGTCCAGACTTCTAGACACAGTTCACAAGGCCTTCAAGTTAGTCTTTAACTCCCATTTCTTGTTACTCCTTTCTTGCTCTTTCTAACCAAATAGAAATTATTTCTTTTTCTAAAATGCTTCATGCTCTCCCTGGCCCCAAGCCTTTGCCTGGTATCCTCTCACTTGCTCTATCCCCACACCTCTGATGATTCTTGAGGAAATGGAACGTGTTTTTACCCACCCAACATTTCTTCCCTCTCCTGGAAATTGCACCTTGATTTTCCTTTGAGAAAATGCCACTCTCAGGCCATGTGGCTTCATAGGATTTTCACAACACCCCAGTTCCTGGCCACAGGGAATCCATTCAGGAACTGACTATGTCTCAAGCCTGGCCTAGGAGCATAGCACTGGAATTTTTGCTAGAACTATGAGGAAAGAAGGTTTCTCCTCCTGGAATGATGAAGCCAGCAGCATGCAGAGCTGAGGCTTCTGGGGGCCTCCTGGTCACCCTCCAGAGATAACCTGCTTGAGAGTAAAAGCTCACACAAAGGGGTAGAATCCAGAGGCCGAGAAAGACTAGTTCTTGCAATATCTCTTCAGCATCTAGATTTAGTCCTTCCTGATGCATGAAATTGTCATGACCACTAAATCTATTCACATTTTCTTCTCAAATTCTTTTTTTTTTTTTGAGACAGAATCTCATTATGTTGCCCTGGGTAGAATGTCATGGTGTTGCAGCTCACAGCAACCTCAAACTCTTGGGCTTAAATGATTCTCTTGCCTCAGCCTCCCGAGTAGCTGGGACTACAGGTGCCCATCACAATGCCCGGCTATTTTTTGGTTGTAGTTGTCATTGTCATTTGGCAGGCCCAGGCTGAGTTAGAACTCGCCAGCTCTGGTGTATGTGGCTGGCACCTTAGTCGCTGAGCTACAGGTGCTGAGCCTCTTCTCAAATTCTTTAACATGTTTATAATAAAGGACTTTATTTAAAGTCCTTGTTTGCTTGTTCCCATGTCTGGGTCATCTGTGGGTCTAGCTATATTGACTTTCTTTTCTCTTGACTATGGGTCACATTTTCCTGATTCTTTGCATGTCTCAAAATATTCGATTGTGTGTTGGACATTTTGATCAAAACAATAGTAAAGACTGAACTAGATAATACATTCCTCCCACCCCCAGAGAAACCCTGACTTTTTTCCTGTTAGGAAGCTAGGGTGAGAGGCTCATCATTCAGATTCCACCATCATCAAGCTGAGCTGGGCTGAGTTGAAACTTTACTTACTTTTAGTTTACCTAAATTCTGGTTTCAAATGAGATAACAGATCTCTCTCTTATCTTTCACCCTAGTATCCAGCTTCATATCTTGCCTCTCACTGCTGAGGGATGGCCCTTTGATCTTATCAGAATTGGGGCTCAGAGGGAGCTGGTTTGCAGCTTTGGTTAGTTTTAATTCATCTCTGGATTTAGCCTAAGCACTGCACGGACGTGCAAGATCCATCTCTGCTTTCCAGCTCCTCCCCCATCGCTGCTTACTCAGCACAATTCCTGTGGGGGAAGAACTGTTTTGCCAAGAGATTTATTATTGCATTTGGACTCTTTGAGATTCCAATCTGTCACACCAGCCCACATTGTCACTAAAAGCTTGGCTGGTTCATCCTTGTTCCAGCAAAACTCCTCTGCCTGTGGCAGCCCTGTCACTCCACCCACACTATCCAGACCCGCCAGTCTGCCCCGGTCTGAGAGCAGCTGTTGCTCTTTCCTCACCCCTGAAAGGCTCCTTCCTCTCTGGCCTTTGGTTCATTTAAACATCATCGCATCCACTATTCTTTGGTGACTTTAAAAAGAAATAAGATATTTAGTTTATCTGGCATATTGTTCTATTAATGATGGGAACACTGGTCCTTTGTGACCTGTACCTTGCGGCCAGCAGTGGGTTTCCTACATTAACCTAGGTGACAGTATGACATTTGTGATTACTTGT
The DNA here is from genome assembly GCA_963574575.1 of Galagoides demidoff. Lineage (NCBI taxonomy): Eukaryota > Metazoa > Chordata > Mammalia > Primates > Galagidae > Galagoides > Galagoides demidoff. Next base: position 14,533 of record CAUYQV010036769.1, read on the forward strand.
GAAATTCCTGACTCCCCTGCCAGTCTGTAAGCATCCTGAGGGCATACATTGTGTCTTCAGTGAAGTATACCTGGTGCTAGCCCAGGGCTTGGGACATTGTAGGTGCTCAGATATATCACCAAGGCCCCTGCAAAGGTCAGGTGCAGGGGTAGGACCATCCCATTCCTTGAGCTGCTCATAGTTGAGATGTGAGCCTGAGTCAGATCATACTCATTCCTTCAACTGGATAAAGACTATCAAAGCCCAGATTTTCAGTTTGAATTCGATTAGGGAAATCATGAGCTTTGGCATGGGACACGGAGGGGACAAACTTCTTTGTGTTCAACTGGGCCTCCTTTCATGATCCATCAGCTGAGTATTTCTGTTCTCTTGGGATGGAGGAACAGCTGTATTGTGGAGGGTGGGTGCCAGATTTGTGGGAAGACTGATGTTCTGGCTGCCTCTGGGCCTGTGAGTCTGAGCTTGAGGAGAATCGTATGCAAGGAAGAGGCTCCGGTGAATGGAGAACTACTGAAATTCAAGTTCACCAGCCCCTGCCAGGGAAAACAAAGTCAAGATGAGAAACGCACACACCTCTAGGTACCCCATGTGAGAGGTTTTCTACTCAGTCTTTATCAGCAACAGCAAGAGCAGTGGCAACTATTCATTTTTATTCTCTGTTCTAGGCATTGTGCTAAACTCTTTATATACGGGGCGGACATAAAGTTCATGTGCAATTTAAATTAGTTTCATATTAAATTAGTTATTAGTTTATCTTATTATTTGTAAATTAGTTATTAGTTTAAATTACTTTACTATTAAATTAGTTACATTAGTTTACCATTTAAATCGCACACACACTTTATGTCCACCCTGTATATAAAATATGTATGTGTGTGTAATACACACATATACACCACACACACATCATTGAGCTGATACCATCCTGTAAAACGGATACCTACTTAGCAAGTGACACACTTGGGTTCAGATAAGTCAAATTGCTTGCCAAAGTCACGTGATTATGTTATTAATTATAAACCTCTTCTGTGCAAGCCATTCAAAATTCTCTTTACAAACACTATTTCTTATTTTCTAAATTTAATAGCAGACCATTTATATATAAATAAGAATACCGAGGTTCAGAGAAAGTAAGGGATTTTTTTTCGGCATTTTCTTAGCTAATATGAGCAAGAGCTAAGATTTGATTCCAGGTCATTGACTCCAAAATGGAGAGCATATCTCTTCTGGCCTGGACACTCTCCATCTGCCTGATTTGTCTGGACCTTTCCCCCACCCTGCTCTGTGCCTCAGGATCCTGGCTTCTGTGGATTGCAGCTGAGGGCTCTTGCCTTTGACTTCTGGCTGGGTTTGGCCTGTGGGGGGAGTAGGAGGCTGAGAGGTCAGAAGGTCAGGATCTGAATCACCTGGACACCCCTGCTGTGTTGTGATCAGGGAGGTGGATGCCTCTCTCTCCACGGCTCCTGTAGGCAGCCCCTTTGTAGGACCCAGCTCTTAGCTGAACCCTGACAGCAACTTTTTCTCCCCTTGTCCTTTTTGTCCCAGGGAGGTGATAGCTTCCTGGGGTTGCTGGTGCCTCGGTACCTCAGCACCCACCCTGGGCTCTCTAAACCCTCCCCACCCCTGTATGCCCACTCTGATCCTTTCATTAAAAATCTCTTCAAAAATACCAGCTGAGTGAGTTTCTGTTTCCTGCCAAGAACTTGACTGATATAATTTCTCATCAGAGATCCAAAACTTGGGGAATAAGATTTCAAAAGCTAGCTTGGCTTGGAGCCCATTTTGAAAAAAATGTTCA
>CAUYQV010036774.1:0-45858 GCA_963574575.1 Galagoides demidoff
ATAAAGTTGTGGTATACTAAATTAAATTATGTTCCTAATAGGTTTTCTTAAATTTGTTTTATCCATTTCTAGGTTATTTGCATGGGCGCAGAAGAAAATGGTTTGCCACTGGAATATCAAGAGAAGTTAAAAGCAATAGAGCCAAATAACTATAAAGGAAAGGTCTCAGAAGAAATAGAAGATATTATCAAAAAGGGGGAAACACAAACTCATTAGAACATAACAATTCAATAAGGATATTCTCTCTCTGTGCTAACATAAAATATTTTTAACATTCGAGACCAGGGATCTGGGATATGTCCATGTTTCATCGATTTTCATCAGTTCTCTGAAGGGCTATCTCACTTGCATGATTCCTTGTTTTCAGACTATAAAAGGAAATTGGTTTAGGAGTTAGACAATAAAAAAGGGCCCTATGAAACCCTGGAGTGCATGACAAATGGATGTGGGTACACTTTCTGTAAACACAAAAGCTATTTTCTTGAGTTGATCTTAAGTGTCTTCTTGTGTGGCAAAGGGCAGAGTTGCAGCTTGCTTGATGATGGTACTGGTGAATTCTGCTCTACCTGGGAATTATTTTTAATCATCTTAATAAGAGTAAGCAAACTGTAGAGTTAGTTGATAAGAAAAGTTTGAAAATTTGGAAAGATTATACACTATTTTTTGAGGAATAAATGTACTTGTGGTGTAACCTGTTTTTTCCTACTAAAGTACTCCATTTCATTATGTTGTTAGACTGAAATGATTACACATACAGGGTTTGGTCTTGGCCAGATAGAGTCTATACTAGAGTAGTAGTATACAGATTCTGGAGGCAGATAGCCTAGCACTTTCTAACTGTGAGACTTTGGGTTATTTGTTTCTCTGTGCCTGAGTTATCTTACCTGTAGAGTAAGGATAATTAAAACACATATCTTAAGATTGTTTTGAAGATGAGATGAATAGGGCCGGGATAGTAGCTCATGCTTACCATCTTAGCATTCTGGGAGACCAAGGCCAGGAGGGTTGCTTGAGCTCAGGAGTTTGAGACCAGCCTGAGCAAGAGCAAGACCCATCTTTACTAAAAGTAGAAAAATTAGCCAGGCATTGTGGTGCACCTGTGGTTCCCACTACTCAGAAGGCTCAGGCAGGACAATCATTGGAACCCAAGAGTTTGAGGTTGCAGTGAACTACAATGACGCTCCTGTACTCTACCCAGGGCAATAAAGCAAGACTGTGTCTCAAAAAATAAAAAACAGATAAATAAATAGATACATTGAGTTTAGAATGGAGTGGGCAGATAGTATTAGCAATCATTGTTTTTAATGAAGAATTAAGTTTATACAAAGCCATCCTTTCACTAGGCTTTGAAAACTCTGAGCATTCATGCTGAGTGTGAGAGTAATGACTGTATTCATAATTCGAGTCAAAGGAATTAAATTATGAAGGGAAAATTTGGGGGGTACAGCTAAAGTTTGTTGGTTTATCAAGAAATGGTGGCCTTAAACTTATTTACTGAATAAATGAAGGAAAGAAGTCAGGAATAAAGCATTATTGGTTATCAAATTCTCTTATGTCTCTGGAAAGCAGTCATCTATACCCTCCAGACTGGAATGAGAATTAACAAGCTATAGGAGCATAAAATAAAAATTTGTTGTGTTCTTTTGGGATAAGTGACAAAAGGAGTTTGGAAGCTACAGTTGCAATTCTGCAGTGAGGCTGAACCATAGACTACAGGGTAGACCTCGTTCCACAGCAGTCATAACTCAATAGTTCCTGTATACCCTCTAATCTAGTTTTCTCCTAGTTCTTAAATCCTCCCAAGAAAGACTGAGTTTCTTACGTCTTTCTAGAACCCACATGTTAATACACTGAGCAAGGCTCAGTTTTGGTATAGGAACTAAGAATGGAATATTATTCTAATCGCTCACCTAAAATGACAACTTTTAAGGAATTTAAAATGCTAACAATAAAAATCTTCCTTCTGGGGCAGAACCTATGGCTCAAAGGAGTAGGGTGCCAGCCCCATATGCCAGAGGTGGCGGTTTCAAACCCAGCCTGGTCAAAAACTGCAGAAAAAAAAAAAAATCTGATAATCATAAAGAATACTGTTTTTCTAGTTTTCAAGGTAATACTTGAAGTACAGGTATCACATGTAATGGAGTTCCCTTTCTACCAGTGATGTTGGCCCTCTAAAGCACAATACCACCAGATCATGGATAAACTATAACAACTTTTGAAAAGCATTTCTGGACTAGCAAGAAAATGAAGAAAATTGGCTGGGTGTGGGCAGCACCTGTGGCTCAGTGAGTAGAATGCCGGCCCCATATACTGAGGGTGGCGGGTTCAAACCCGGCCCCAACCAAACTGCAAAAAAAAATAGTTGGGCATTGTGGTGGGCACCTGTAGTCCCGTTACTGAGGAGGCTGAGGCAAGAGAATCACCTAGGCCCAGGAGTTGGAGGTTGCTGTGAGCTGTGACGTCACAGCACTCTACCAAGGGCAATAAAGTGAGACTCTGTCTCTTTAAAAAAAAAAAAAGTAAAGAAAAAATTGGGTATGATGTCTCACACTTATAATCCTAGCATTCTGGGAGGCCAAGGTGGAAGCTTGAGCTCAGGAGTTTAAGCCTGAGCAAGGCTGAGACCCTGACTCTACTAAAAATAGAAAAATTAGCTGGGCATCTGTAGTCCCAGCCAGTTGGGAGGCTGAGGCAGGAGGATAGCTGGAGCCTGGGAATTTGAGGTTGCTGTAAGGTAGGCTGATGCCAGGGCACTCTAGCCTGGGGCAACAGAGTGAAACTCTCTCTTGGAAAAAAAAAAAAATCTTTGAGGTGAACCAATCCTTCCCCCATGAAAAGAAAGAAGGAAGATGAACTGTGAGGTGAAAGGGTGAACAGTACTGGTAAATAAGTCTTTGGGTACAAATGCCAATAATGGCCTTTGGATTAGGTACTAACCCTGAAACCTGCTAAAGGTCAGGAAAACTGAACCTGGGAATTCTGAATGAAGTCAGGAGCCTTGAAGAGGAGTAAAATGGTCCCCAGTTGGTAGCCCCAGTGGCTCCCAGTGGAAACAAGCAAATCCTGGAGACAGAAATCCTAATTTAGGTCCTCAGGATTTCCCTTAAAAATTTAAAAGAGAATGAGAAAGATAATGTATCGTGAATGAGAACAACAACAAAAACAGATTCAGTACATCTCAGGAAGGTGCATAAAAACAACATAAATAAAAACAAGTTAGAACAAGTCTAGGTCCCTAAAGTTTTAAGATATTGAAATTAATATAAAAGTATAAAATAAACATGTATGGCAGCTTTAACTACTGTGAAGATGGAGTAGACGTGCATTTCCCTATTCCTCTAGTTAAGGACAACTAAAATCCGTGAACATTATATACTTTCTATATAAATAGAAGAAAACTTAAAGGTAGAGTGAGGACAGACCAGCCCAGGAGTTAGCACCGAAGGCACAAAATGGCGTTGAATTCCGAGTTTTCTTCTGCCTCATAAATATCATATTTGTAGGTGAAGAAGCCAGCAACTTGAAAGCAGCAGTCAGCACAGATACAAATACACAAAACAAGAAAAGCCTTCTTTCTCTAGTCAAAGGGCCAGTCTAGCAAGACCAAAACCTTTTAAATAAACACCTTACTCCAGTTTCACCACAGAATAAAATTGTGGACCCTTGCTTCCTCTTAAGCCAGCAGAGACCAAGAGGAGAGCCTGGACTCTCACACTCACCCAGTTGTAAGGAAGCCCCCTAAACCCCACCAACACCAGTCTCTGAAAAGGCAGAGTAGGGCGCCTCCTGGGAGTAACAAGCCGTCTTCCCTCAGGCCGTCATGGAGATTACCTTGGGAGCCTGGACTTAACCTCATCTTGCAGTAATGGTGCCCTTTGCCCTCCCCTCCCTACTGGGGTGGTACCAGAGGCTAAGTGGAGTATCAGGACTTTCACTACCTCCTTGTGGTAACCAAGTCATCTCTTCCTGTGGTATCAATAGAGGCTACATGGGGACCAGTTACACAAGGTACTTCTCCTACCAGCCAAGGAGGTGTCAATGGAGGACTAATGAGGAACTATAACTCCTACCCCACGCCCTGCCTTCAGCAGTAAAAAGGTGCCCCTCTCAGAGAAAAACAATTGAACCAAGAACACATTAGAACCCATGGAGGCCTGAAGGAAATGGCAATTTTTCAAGTGCTGAAAGAAAATAACTCAATTTAGAATCTCTAGAAGATAGCCTTTGAGAATGAAGGGGAAATCAAGACATTCTCAGATGAAGGAAAACAAAGAAAGTGTGTTGCCAGCAGCCATACTCTAAAACAATGGCAGAAGGGAGTTGTTTAAACAGAAAGGAAATAATGAAAATAGGAATCTGGGAATATCAGAAAGGAAAAAATCTAAACAAAAATATGAGTAAATATAATAGATATTCTTTCTCTTGCATTTCCTTAATTATATTTGATTGTTGGAGCAGAAATAATAACACTGCCTAATCTGGTTCTCAATATATGAAAGGTAATATTTAAAATAGTTACAAAAAGAGTAAAGAAAGGTAAGGTTTCTACACTTTATTTGAACTGGTAAATGATGACTCCAGTAGACTGCACAATTATGTATATATGGTATATAGTTCCTAGAGCAACCACTTAAAAAGGCATACAAGAGATACACTCAAAAACACTACAAATAAATCAAAATGGAATTCAAAAAATGTTCAAGTAACCCACAGGAAGGCAAGAAAAAGGAAACAGAAATAAAAAACAGGAAATGAAAGTGCAGTGGTAGACTTAAGCCCTAACATATCAATCATTAATTAGATATAAATGACTAAAATATACAAATTGAAAGAAATAAGTAGACTAAAACATGATCTAACTTTATGTTGTCCTCAAGAAACTTATTTGAACTGTAATATCATTAGCAGTTTGAAAGTAAAATGGTGGTTAAAGGTTTGTGGTGCAATCAAAGTAAAAAACAACTATATTAATACCAGATAAATTAGATTTCAAAGCAAAGAAAATTACCAGAGACAGAGAAGAACATCATTTTGTGAAGCTAGTATTACCTAATACAAAAACCAGACAAAGAGGACGGTGCCTGTGGCTCAGTGAGTAGGGCGCTGGCCCCATATACCAAGGGTGGCGAGTTCAAACCCAGCCCCAGCCAAACTGCAACAAAAAATAGCCAGGCAGTGTGGTGGGTGCCTATAGTCCCAGCTACTTGGGAGGCTGAGGCAGGAAAATCGCCTAAGCCCAGGAGTTGGAGATTGCTATGAGCTGTCCACAGCACTCTACCAAGGGCAATAAAGTGAGACTCTGTCTCTTTAAAAAAAAAAAAGATAAAGAAAATAAACAAACAAATGTACAAACCAATGTCACTCATTAATATAGATTCAAAAATCCTTAACGAGTTATTAGTAAAGAATTCAGCAGGACATACAAAGAAGTACACACTATGATTATCACATGGGGGCTCATTCCAGAATTGCAATGCTGATTTCAGTACTTGAAAATCAAAGTAAGCCACTGAATTAAGCTAAAGAAAAAAAATTACATGATCCTATCAATTGATGTAGAAGAAACACTTGCACAATTCACCCATTCACAATGAAAGTTCTCAGAAAAATAGAAATAGATGGCAACCTCAACAACTTGATTGAGTTACCTACAACTAAGATTATACTTAGTAGTAAAAAACTGAATGTTTCTGCCCTGATATTGGGAACAAGGCAAGAATGGTCTGCTTTCACCAATCTTATTCAGCATAGAGCTGGAAGTTCTAACTAGTGCCTTAAAACAAGAGAATAAAATATACATAAATCCAAAAACAATAAATAAAACCATCCCTATATACAAATGACATGATAATGTAGAAACCCCCAAAGAATATACAAAAGAGCTCTTCCTAGAACTACTAAGCTAACCAGTAGGGTCATAGACTACAACAGAAACATACAAAAATCAATTGCATTCCTATGTACTGGAAATGGACACTGAAACGAAAAATACAATACCATTTACAATTGCTTCTTTTAACTGTAAATTTATTTATGAAATAAAATTCACATAATAAAATTAGCCATTTTAAAGTGAACAACATGAGTGGCATTTAATATCTTCACAATATGTGCAGCCATCACCTCTATGCCAAAATTTTCATCACCAAAGAAAACCACATACCTATTAAGCAGTTACTGTTCATTTCTAACTCCTCCAGACCCTGGAACCACCATTCTGCTGTCTATATGGATTTCAGTGTTCTGGATATTTAATATAAATGGAACAATAGCATATGTGATCCTTTGTATTACTTCTCTCACTCAATATAATGTCTTCAAAGTTCAGCCACACTGTAACATATATCAGCATCCTTTTTAAGGTTAAATAATTTTCTATCATATGAATATACCACAATTTGTTTACCCATTCATCCATTGATGGACATTTGGGATATTTCTATTCTTTGGCCATTATCAACAGGGTTAGTATAAACATTTGTGTACATATGTTTGAGTTCCTCATTTCATTTATTATGATGACATACTCTGCTCAAATGCCAATTCTATATTTCACTTTTTAAGGAATACCCAAACTGTTCCCCATATTGGTTGACTCATTTAACATTCCTATCAGTAATATCTATAATCACTTTAACAGAAAAAAGGAAATACTTAAGTGTAACTTTTATAAAACATGTGCCAGAATTGTTGCCATGATTTTGCTGACGACTACAAGAAAAAAAGGAAATACTTAAGTGTAACTTTTATAAAACATGTGCCAGACTTGTATGCTGACAACTACAAAACACTAATGAAAGAAATAAAAGAAAATCTAAATAGAAATAAATGGAAAAGCATACAATGTTCATGAATTGGAAGACTCAACATGGTGAAATTGTAAATTCTCCCGTAAGCCGATATAGATGTTTCACAAAATTTCTATCAAAATCCCAGCACGATTATTTTTCTAAAATTCAAATGGAAAGTCAAGGAAAATAGAATAGGTAAAACAATTTTGAAAAAGAATAAAATGAGAGGAATCACTCTAACCAATTTTAAGGCTATAAATTATTGAAAGGGATAAACACATAGATTAAAGAATAGAACAGAAAACCTAGAATAAACCAATATAAATATACCCAACTGATTGGCACAGACACAAAAGTAGTTTAACAGGGGAAAGATAGCCCTTTCAATGAATGGTGTCAAAGCAGCTATTGGACATCGATAGGCAAAAGAAAAAGAAAAGAAAAAAACCTAAAAACATCTTAGATAAAAATTACCTCGAAGTGGATCATGGGTTTAAATGTCTGACCTAAAAGTATAAAAAGTTTAGGTTAAAAAGAAAAAAGGTCAGGTCAGGTGCAGTGACTTTAATCCTAACACTCCGGGAGGCTGAGGCAGGAGAATTGCTTAAGTCTAGGAGTTCTAGGCCAGCCTGAACAAGAGCAAGACCCTATCTCTACTAGATATAGAAAAATTAGCTGGGTGTCATGGTGTGTGCCTGTAGTCTCTGCTACTTGGGAGGCTGAGTCAGGATGATCACTTGAACCCAAGAGTTTGAAGTGGCAGTGAGCTATAATGACACCACTGCATTCTACTAGGGTGACAGAATAAGACTCTGTCTAAAAAAAAAAAAAAGAAAGAAAAGAAAGTGAAAAAGGAGAAAAAGGAAAAGAAAAAAAGGAAAGAGAGGGAAAGAAAAAAGGAAAGAGAAGAAAAAAGCATAATAAGCATGGTCCATAAAATGAAAAAATGATAAATTGGACTTCATCAAAATTGAAAACCTTTGCTATGGGAAAGATCCTAATAAAAGAATGAAAGGGCAAGCCAGGAGTGGAAGAAAATATTTGTAAACCAAATATAGAACTCAAAAAGTCAACAACTAAAAAGCAAACAATTCAATTAGAAAAATAAAGAAGATACGTGAAGTACATTTCACCCTAGAGGAGATATAGATGGCAAATAGGCACATGGAATATATTACTGGCACTATACATCTATCAAAATTGCTAAAATAAAAAATTGTGACAGGATCAAGAAACTGGATTACTCATACATTACTAATGGCAGTGTAAAATGATACAGTCACTCTGGAAATTAGTTTGGTAGTTTCTTAAGAAACTGAACCAGCAGTTGCACTCCTGGAAATGTATGTCAGGGAAATGAAAACTTACGTCCACACATAAACTTATCCATGAATATCTATAACAGCTTTATTTATCAGAGCCCCAAACTGGGAACAGCCCAGATGCCCTTCAACACGTGAATGCTTAAACAAACCATAGTAATCCATACCATGCAATACTACTTAGCAATAAAGAGGAATGATCTACTGATACATGCAACAATCTGAGTGAATCTTCAGAGAATTAAGCTGAATGAAAAAAAATCTATCCCCAAACGTGACATAATGGTTGATTCTATTTGTATAACATTCTCAAAATTATAAAATTGTAGAAATGGATAACAGATTAGTGGTTGTCAGGAGGGGTGAGATGCTAAAAAGGGCAGCATGAGGGATCTTTGTGGTGATGGAGACAGTTTGCACCTTGACTGTATTAATGTTCACGTCCTGGTTGTAATATTATACTATAGCTTTGTAAGATGTTACCATTGGGGAAAATTGGATTTTGGTACATGGATCTCTCTGCATTATTTCTTACAACTACATGTGAATTTACAGTGATGTCAAAATAAAAACTTTAAAAACAAACCCAAAATAACTGTACATGAAACATTTTTTAAATGATGGACTCAGCAAAGATTAGGGGACTATTTAAAATGACCAAATAAAAAAAACCCAACAAATAGAACTCCCCAAATCTGAACATATTATTGTTAAAATAGATTGATATATTAGTTTCCCATCATTGCTATAAAAGATTATTATACATTTAGTGTTCTAAAACAACACAACTGTATTATCTTGTAATTCTGGAGACCAAAATGGGTCTCACTGAGCTAAAATTGAAGTGCCAGCTGGACTGCATTCCTTCTGCAAGGCCTACAGGGGAGTCCATTTCCTCACCTTTTCTCACTTGTAGAAGCCACTCACATTCAGTGGCTTATAGTTCCACTCCTCCATCTTCAAAGCCAGCAGCATAGACATTCTCAGGCTGCCATCTCTGTCTTCCACTTGTAAGAACCCTTGTGATTACCAGCCCGCCTTGATAATCCAGGATAATTTCCCCATCTCAAGATCAGCTAATTAGCAATTTCAATTTCATCTGTAACCTTAGTTCCCCTTTGCCATGCTCACAGATTGCAGGTGTAGGACATGGACATCATTGTGGGGTGGCTATTTTGCCTGCCATGGATGGCTTAAAGAACAAATTAACCATCTACAAAATCATTAATGAATGGAAAGACAGAACTTGACGTTATTAAAAATGCAGCCAGAAAAACAGGATATGGAAAATATAAATGGGTGGTTAAAAGACCTGGAAGATAAAGTTCAGGATCTTAGAGGAAAAGACAAAAAATTGTTAAAATTTTATACCAGAGATTCATATAAGGCTAAACGGGAGGAATTAATATCCCCTAGTTCCTTGTGGTGCTTACAATACCCATTGTGTTCTCCTCAGTTTTATGTTTGCAAAGTTTCAGTTTTGATTTAAGAACATAACTTTCCTTTTCTCTATCTTGATGAATATTTTAATATTCATGAGTATTAGTGGTCATATGATTAAAAGTACTTCTTTAGTGTGAATAACTGACAACCTTTTGTAGCACTGGCAGCATTATGTGGACCTTCCCCATTTAAAACGTTTAAAAAATATTTCATGGGGAAAACTTGTTACCATGTTAAAAACTCCTTTGCAAGTCTTTATAGAATATGTATAGAATATAAAATGTACACTGCCAAGGACAGATTTATGGACACGAATAAGCTTAGATTTGTTAAAGGTATAATTTGAAATATATGCTCTGTTTTCAAAAGGGCGATTTCCTCAGGACCACGTGTCACGTTTTTACCATTATTTCCAGGCGCGTGGGCTCTGGTTGTAGGTGCTGGGCTGGCACTTTTAGGGGAACTGACTTGCCTGGCTCGCAGAGGCCGTGTCAGAATTGGCACGACGGGTTCCCAAGGGTGTCACCCCTGGACGAACTCACGGCCTGCCCATTCGCCCCTGCGCGGTGGCACTGGCCGCTCGTTCTCCAGCACAGAGAGCAGCTAGGGCAACTTTCTGCGAGCCCAGTCTCCCGGCTTCCCGCGCACTACCCGGGTAAGACGCGGCACAGCCGGACCCTGCCTCGTCCGCCCCGCCCGACCTTGGCCTTTCCCAGAAGCGGGCAGGCTCCGGGGCGCGGCCAGAGTTCCCGTTCCGGGCCCGGGAGGCGGCCGCTCCGGCCCTGTCCCGGGCGCAGTGGCGGGAGCAGAGCCCTCCCCGGCCACGGTGCTCCCCGCCCTGACTCTCGCTCTAGCTTCTAGCTGCTGCGAAGCCTGCAGGCCTGGCGCCCAAGTAAGTCCTAGAGACTGAGCGGGTGGGGGACCGCGCCGGGCTGACACCGTCGGGGTCCCGGGCGCTGCAAGCCCGCGCGGAGGTGCAGGGAGGCGGGATCTGCGCGCGGGCGGAACGCAGCTCTGCTCTGGAAGAGTGGATCAAGGAGAGCCCTGGCAGTGTGAGGAATGCGGCCAAAGTTCAGAGCGTCAGCGGGATCGTTTTTTTCCCACAGGGGTCAAAAGCAAGGGTTCTCAATCCTCCAGCACCCTAGAACCATCTGGGGAGCTTTTAAAATTCAGATGCACATGCTGCAACCCAGATCAATTCCGTCGAAATCTCTAGAGGTAGGACCCAGACCCCCGCATCATTTAAAACCTCCCCATCTGATTCCATTGTGTAGCCAGGGTTAGGGACCAGTGACCAAAAGGTGACTGCCACGGGAAGGTGAAGGAAGGACGAGGACGGCCGGCTGCTTCGAGTGTCCTGCGTGGTCCTGGAGACCAGGGAAGAACTTCCCTTGAGTTTCATGGGCCACAAAGTAGACAGTTAAGATGATGCCTGGCGGTGTCGCTGAATGTCATATTCACAAAAGCCCCTGTGTGCAGTCTTTTGGCGTATTGTAAAAAACATTATTAAATGACAAATTATGTTGCCCCATTGTTTCTGCATTCTGGGAAATGACTCAATGGATCGGTATTTGAAATTAAGCCTGGGGAAGCCAATAAACCCATGGCCTTGATGACTTCTGGGTTTTCTGTTTTAAGGATGAACCCGGACACTGTGCTGGTCAGAGGGTGGGGTTTGTTCTCTCTAAAAGCCCTGTTTGAGGTTTGCCTGTCATGTTCAGGCAACAGTAACTCTACCATGTCGGCAGAGAGCAGTGGCTTTCTTGTACTCACCCTGGGGTACCTGCTAAGGGCAGGTAGTACTACAGCTGTGGACAAGGGACAGATGTCCACTGCATATGCTAGATAAGCAAGGTATATTTAAAACACACAGCAAAGAGGTAGGAAAAGGGAGTCTTTGAAAAGTTCCAAGAAATGTAGGTTTTATTTCTGTGGAATGGAGAAATAAGCTCAAGCTTTGGAGCCTGTCAAACTTGGATCTACGTTCAGACACTGTCACTTCCAATATATGGTTTGGGCAAGTTCCTCTCCGAGCCCCTGTTTTTTTTCCTGTGAAATGGGCACAAAAGAATAACTCTCTTCTGGAGTTGACGTCCTTCAGTGGGATAAGGTACATCAAACACTTGGTGGTGTGGGCAGTGCTGACAGGTGCTCAGTCAGTGGTAGTTATTAACCACAGTAACGGTGATGTGTGTGTATGTCCAGCAAGTGTTCGTTTAGTACAGCCACTATGAGGGAGGCTGTTTGTCCAGAAAATGTCCACCTCCAAGCTCCGTTCCCCTGCTCTTCTCCTGCCCTGCTGTCCAGCTCAGTGGAGGGCTCTGTGCCCCTCAGGTCTCTGGATGCCGTGAGGTCTGGGATTTTAGGCTTATCTCCCATCTCCCAGGGCTTATTAATGGCTCTGGATTCAGTTTACACCATTTATAGGAATGTGATTTTTTGTCAAAAGAAAGCTGTCTTTAATCTTGCATCTTCCTCCACCCTATCACCACACACAATGGATATCAAAAAATGACCTCCCCAGAAAGCCATTGGAACAATGGAAAGGGGTCTCAGAATTGATGTGGACACACACATGGCTGCCTTGCTGGCAGCATCCTCAGCCCACACCCTGCTGTTTTCTGTTTTGCCCCTGACTTTTGGCCTAGGAACAGTGAATTTTTTTTTCATGACCAAGGGCAGTCAGGAATCTGGGTATGGGAAAGCCCAAATTCTATAATTGCTGCTGCCTGAATCCCAGCTGAAGCTTTCACCCTGGCCCCCTCTTTTACATTATAGACAGTCACTTTGACAGCAGCAGCACACTGTGTAGATTAGACGTTAGCCTCATAACAGAGAAGCAAGGTGGGGCTAACGATCAGTGTTTTTATAGCTTATATATGATCACTGGTACATGCTTAAATGAGAATATCAAAGTCTTATCTTTTATCCAAGGAAAAGTGCTCAGTATTTGGTCAAAATCTAAGATATAAATGTAGAATTTCAGGGAAAGTTCCTGACTTTTTACCATTTTGTTTTGAATTTTAGGCAAGAAATTAGAAAAGATAAAATTTGCACTTACGCTTTAATCAGGCAGACACTATAGATGTTTTGCAAGTTTTCAGAAGTCCTGTTTCTTTCATGTTCTGGGAGAAGTCAGTGGAAAGGGGCCTCCTTTCATTTATCTACAGGGTCTGAACTTATCTCTGGAAAACCTCTTTGGTGCATCAAGTGCTCTTTGAGAGCAGGTGTTTCTTCCAAGCTTGATTCTTGTGGTAAGACGTGAGTGGTCACTGGCATTTTAATTAATTGGTGGTTTTTACCCAGTGCTAGAATGTTTGTTCAAGCAAGGCTTCCTGGCTTGAACTCTTATTTAAATTTTCATTTTATCTGGAACTGCCACAGATTAAACTGTGAGCAGAGATTACTGTGCAGAGTTGGCCAAGGCCAGCTGGCCACCACTTCTCCCCTTTGCCATCCTCCTAATCTCTGGAGCCATTGAGCCAGTGGCGATGGTTCCATTCTTTTTTTTTAAGAGACAGAGTCTCACTTTCTTGCCCTCGGTAGAGTGCCGTGGCATCACACAGCTCTCAGCAGCCTCCAAATCCTGGGTTTAGGCGATTCTCTTGCCTCAGCCTCCCAAATAGCTGGGACTACAGGCACCCGCCACAACGCCTGGCTATTTTTTTGTTGCAGTTTGTCTGGGGCCGGGTTTGAACCCGCCGCCCTCAGTATATGCGGCTGGCGCCCCAGGTGCCACCTGATGGTTTCATTCTTAGGGTATCTTTAATGGAGCACAGTGCCCTGAGAAGGGATTCTTATCTTTTGAGGCAACAAGGCAATTTTGTATTATACTTCATTAAAATTGGTAGGTTACTCTATAGTATAGGGCAACTCTGGAATTTGTTTCACTGAGGGGTCATTTCCTTCTAAATTTTAGGACACTATACAGAACTAGTGAATAAGTCAGCATGAGGGTCCTGGTAATTCCAAAGTGAGTACCAGATTATGGCAGACTGATATTTTAATAAAATGTAAAGATTCATTACTCTTATATATTTGTTTCAGATTGTTGATATCCCTTGACCTTTTGTTGTACCATTGCCAATCATAGAGGTTAGGACAAGAAGAATTTGGAGAATATAGTCCCTTGATGGATATTTTCAGAGCCACATGCAACTGGGTAGGGCAATTCTATGTTGCTAAGAGAACTCCTTACATAGTAGAAGAGCTGTAAGCAGGCGATTTGCTTGGAGAATATTTGTGTTGTTCTAATTCCCAAAAGATTAAAGGTCTAACGACTTCAGCTTCAGAACCTCCCGTGCTTTATTGTAGCACGTTCCCAAATTGCTCTCTATGACCTCGAAACCAAACCTTCTGGAAGAAACTGGGTAGAAAGCTAGACTTTTCTTTGGTGATAGCCTAACTTCTTACAATTCAATCCTGGACTCCATTTCCCAAGATAGTGTTTTATATTAACATGAAATTAATCATGTTAATGATGACAAGTCAAGATACGAGATCTATAATGCATATCAGACAGGCAGGACTTAAATAGAAGAAACAATGGGTTTGGGGGTCAGAAGTAGGTTCAAACCCTTGCTTCATTCTTTCACTAAATGAGTGACCTCAACCAAGATATTTAACCTCTCCCAACCCTGTGTCCTCCTTTGTAAAATAGTTATAATAATTCTTTCCTTGCGGGGCCATTTTGAGTATTTGATAAGCTGATCTATGCACAGTGCTCAGCTACCTCCTGGCGCCAGTGATTAGTGATTATTATGGTCATGAGGCTTTTGAGGATTACTATGGTTTCGGTGCTGGTCTTGCTATCTCCTAGTTGTGTGACTTTGGATGAGGTTCTTAATCCCCATGAGCATCAGCTTTTGTATCTATAAAGTGGAGATTAATTCTACCTATCTGGAAAGATTGGTTTGAGGCTTGATTCAATTACATTAAACGGTGATGGGTCTGCTGATAGTCCCTAAATAATAATAGCATTTACATAGACTTATTGTGCACCACCTTGGGTTTTTTGTTTTTAACTCATTGAATCTTACAACACTATGCAATAATTATCATTTCCCCCATTTTATAGATGAGACAACTGAGGCTCATCAAGAACAAATAGCCTAAGGTCAGCAGATAGTGATAGCTGTGCCCAAGACTTGAAGCTGAGTCCCTATTCTAACCCACTGCCCCACGTGCTCGTGCTCAGTGAGGGCCCCTCCCTCTCTGTTCACTCTGTTTGCTCCATACCCAACCCCTACAATTAATAGATGGATGTGCTTATGCTCTGTAGAGCCATATTTCTGGAAACAGGGCCTCAGGTTCCAAAGAACTGTCTGCTTATGAAATGAAAGTGGGAGTTCTGCTGGGTACAGTGTCTCAGGCCTGTAATCCTAGCACTCTGGGAGGCCGGGGTAGGTGGATTGCTTGAGCTCACAAGTTCAAGACCAGCCTGAGCAAGAGTGAGACCCCATCTCTAAAAAATAGCTGGCCATTGTGGTGGGCACCTGTAGTTCCAGCTACTCTGGAGGCTGAGGCAGGTGAATTGCTTGAGCCCAGGAGTTTAAGGTTGCTGTGAGCAATGACACCATGGCACTCTACCCAGGTCGACAAAGTGAAACTTTGTCTCAAAAAAAAAAAAAAAAAGTGGGAGCTTCCTCTTCCTGGCCCTATATAACTTTTCAATTTCAATCATCGCTTATACTGGTTTATCTAATATCAACTGAAAAAACACCTCAACCTTCTGATGTTGGCATTGATTAGCATTCTCGGGGTGGATTACAATGTTTGTTTTGAGATAAATGTCATCTCTGTGCACTAAGATCAGATCGTTGGCCTGGGTGTCATAAAACATGCCTTCACCTGGACAGGTGTGTCGGGTGTTTCAGAAGACAGAAACCAGGCCTACACTGGGACTCAGGTGGACAGTGACAGTATTAAAACAATATTTCATCAAATGTACAATGGCCCTTTCTAAGTTCACCACCTTTTTGAAATTCCTTACTCATCTTCTCTCTTCTTTACACTTCCATGGCTTTTGCCTTTTCTTGAGACCTGGCAATCTTTTCAGAGGCCTGAGTCAAGGGAACTAGGTGAGGGGATAGGTGGCAGGAGAAAGGCATATTCTCAATTGAGTGGGTTGTAGGTGCTTTTGCACTTCTGATAATGAGGTGGCAACTGTTTTTCTGGCTTTCCCGTGGGTGTGAAGAGCTGGTGTAGAAGGCTGTTAGAAAGGCATTTGTAATGCCTAGTTTCTCCTGGATCTTTGGGGCTCCGATTCTCCAACACATTAATTCAACAAATATTATCAGAAGACCTTACTGGTGCCAGGAGCCTGAGTACTTGGATTACAGCAATGAATGAAACAGACGCAGCCTCTGGCCCAATGGAGTTTATAGGATACTGGGGAATGTCTTAGTCAGCTTTGGCTGCTAAAGCAAACTCTCAGAGCTTGGGTGGCTTAAGCAACATTTATTTCACACAGTTGTACAGGCTGGAAGTGTGAGGTCAGGGTCCCTGTGGTCCAGTGTGATGATGGCCCACTTCTGGCATGTGAGAGAGCTCTCCTGTGTCACTTCTTTAAGGGCGCTAATCCCATCATAGGGGCATCCCCTCCATGATGTCATGTAACCCTAATCACATCCCAAAGGTCCCACCTCCAACACTATCATGTTAGGGACTAGGGCCTCAACACATGAGCTCTGGGGGGACACAAACATTCAGTCCATAGGGGGCAGTCAGAGAGAAACTCAGGCCAACCAGGGACTTCTGGGCTGGGTAAGGACTTAGAATTTTATCTTAAAGTACAGTGAAAACCCTTTGAGGGATCCCCACCCCTGCCTTTTGCCTATCATTAGTAATGTACAAGAAAAAGATAATTAACAACATGGATTGGCTCAGCACCCGTGACTCAAGCGGCTAAGGCACCAGCCACATACACCTGAGCTGGCGGGTTCAAATCCAGCCCAGGCCCGCCAAACAACAATGATGGCTGCAACCAAAAAAATAGCCGGGCATTGTGGCAGGTGCCTGTGGTCTCAGCTACTCGGGAGGTGGAGGTAGAAGAATCACTTGAGCCCAGGAGTTGGAGGTTGCTGTGAGCTGTGATGCTACAGCACTCTACCCAGGGTGACAGCTTGAGGCTCTGTCTCAAAAAAACCAAAAAACAAAGAAAAACATGGATTTATTAAGATAATTAACAACCTCACTTTATGAAGCCTAAAAACTGTCTTAATGTATGAAAAAATTCTAGAAATAGACATTATGGTTTTCAATTTTTAGATGAAAGAACTGAGGCTCAGAACAAAGAGAAAGAAGGCAGAACCGAGACTCGGAGGCAAGTCAGCCTGGCCCACAGCACCTGCTCTGTATTTTCAGGGGCAGAGAGGTGTCAATGGGCGTGGGACTCCCAGGTGCCCAGCATCCTTGTCAGGAGCCTCCAAGGATGGACTCATGTGAGTCCAGTCCTTCCTGGTTCCTTGGAAGCTAGAATAAAAGACCCCAAAGTGTGGAGGAAAGCTGGGAGTTCAGGTGTCAGGGAGTCAGGAACCCCCTAGCTAAGGAAAGGGCTGTCTGACAGTTTTTCATATCAGTCTGTTCTGCTTCCTCAGGCTATTGCCCAGAATTCTTGAAAAAGGCACTTTCCTTCCTGTGGCCACCTTTGACCAAATTTGTGTCCATTTGGGAGGCCAGGGTTTGGAAAACGGAAATCTTTATTAGAAGCTTTCAAGTCACAGGAAAGCCTCTGCCATGCAGGATCATGCCCTCAGTGTGGTATGCCAGCCTGCTTCTAGGCACCTGCACTGACCCAGCTTCTGCTCCCTCTCCACACACTGGCTTGCGGTTGCAGAGTGAGTGGGGTTGCTAGGTCATGTGAAGCTTCGCTAGTCAGGTGGGCGCCTTCTCCATGAGATAGGACCTCACTTGGTGAGAGACAAAGTGATGCTGGCCCAGAGTGTACAGTCTCGGGGGAGGCCAGTTTAGGGGTTAGGATTCTGTCATCTTCTCAACCTCCTAATGCTCATCAGAGCCACTGTACACACATTCCCGGGTACTCTGCACTCAGCTCTGTGATAGATTTGTGTCCCAGATGCTTGCTGGCTGTGGCTACATGTTCAAGTGAGGTTAATAGAAGTCTTCAGGTAAGCATTTTGGCCAGCAATCAGCAGAATGTTAATATGCTCAAGGCCAAGTTTCAACTCAGCTTCTGTGGTGACTAATATTTTGTTCTGATGTGGTGCTTTTCATTTGCGATGCCCTGGACATTTCTCTGTCCTTCTTAAATGCCATCTCCAGATGTCCTCCTGCTTCCGGATCTGCCCTGTCTGTGGCACTTTCTCCTGCATAAGTGCTTCCACCCTCTTACAGAGTTCCAAGAAAGGGTTTCTGATTCAGGGTCCTTTGTTTTCTATTGGCTTTCCTTAGTAAGATATTTTTAGTCACTGGCCCTCAGAGAAGAATATCAAGCATGGTGCTTTCAGAACTTTGTTTGTCAAAGCCTAGATAAAACTAGGAAACATTAACCACTAGATGACTAGGTGCCAATCAATTGTACAGACAATTCTTTGGACATGGAGAGCTGGGCTTTTATTAAGGCCACAGCTAATACAAATGCCTTAGAGCAATGTAAAATATTGGTGATGCAAATCTGAATTTATCCACTAATGAACTTAGTGAATATTCCGTAAGTGAGTCTATAAGTTGTAGAAATGCACATATTAGCTGATGTGATGAAGCTCAAGTTATAGAAATGCACATATTAGCTGATGTGATGAAGCTCCTGTCCTGTGCTGTGCATTGGGCAAGATTCATTCATTCTACCATTTCCATCCGGATTCTCTATGTTCTGGAGATGCTGGGACTCACCGGATGGACAACTATCCCTTGTAGTCAGGTGCTGGGCCTCAAAGATGACCAGACAGAAGTCTTGACCTATACCACCCACTCGTGGGTTGTGACAAGTGCTTGCTATGTTACCAGTGCTATTCTAAATACCATGTGTGTATTAACTCACTGCATCCCCACAGAGACCCTTTGAGGTAGTGCTGTTAACGAAGCCCAGTAGGGTAGCATTATTTGTCCAAATCACATAGCTAGTGATTGGAACCAGATAGCTTGGATTTAGTTTGTGTCTTTCACTGCCATCACCAATTGATGTGAAAGGAGAAGAATAACTTATTTTATTTATTTATTTTTGAGACAGACTTTCACTTATTAATCCTCAGTAGAGTGCCGTGGAGTCACAGCTCACAGCAACCTCCAACTCCTTAGGCTTAGGCGATTCTCTTGCCTCAGCCTCCTGAGTAACTAGGACTACAAGGCGCCCACCACAACACTCGGCTTTTTTTTGTTTGGCTGGGGCTGGGCTTGAACCCACCACCCTCAATATATGGGGCTGGTGCCCTACTTACTGAGCCACAGCCACTGCCCAAGAATAACTTATTTAGGAAGGAAAGTACCATGTCCTCTGAGGGAGACAGGGTTAAAGTACCATGGGAATTCCCAGCTAGAACAGATGGCATTAGGGGTGGGACAGGGTAAGGTGAGAGCTCTGGCCTTTTCCCATTTGCAAAGGTGTCAATCCCTGTTAGGGGTACAGGGAAGCCTACTGAGGGGGTTACTCTAGCCCTAAAGTAAATAACAGAAATAATTGCCTCAGTGCCAGGAGATCTGGGTTCCAGTTTGGGTTGATACAGGCAAGTCTTTGCCCTGTTCATGCCCACATTTTCCTCATCTCTAAAATGGGCATGTTCGACAACATTCAGCTGGGTTTCAGGAATCAGAGTTTCACCAGAGGGGAGAGGCTGGCTCTCCATGAATTCCAAACAGGATTTCTTGACCAGAATGACAGAGTGAGACTCTTTTTTGAAAAAAAAGGAGAAAGGAGACAGGAGATGTTTGGCCGTTTGTCTCTGAGGGATGTAGGGCTGACGTTTGGCTTCCCAGAAGGCCCAGGCAGCTGTCTGCACTGTGTGGGGGCCCCACCCCCGCCCCCACCCCAGTGCTGCCACTGGCTGTGTCTGCATGCCTCCCTTTGCAGGCAGGGTGATAGTGTCTGTGTGGCTGGGTTCCCACTACAGGGCACTTTCAGCAGGAGAGGAGAGAGAGGGAGGTAAGATAGAGGGAGGGAGGGGAAGGAAGCCGGTGGGAAAGAAAAGAGAAGTGGAGAGGACTGACCCGCTGAGGTCTGCTTTGAAATGTGGCAGGATTAAGTGCTTTAGGATACTTAAGTAAATGAGTGTTACTAGAGTTTAAAAGCTTCAAATAATAATTGTAGCTTCCTCCACATGCTATGTTTTCTCCAGAGAAAGCTGTCAGTGGTTTTCTGGTGTGGCAGAGGCACACAGCACTGGGCTTGTTTTCCATGGTAAGTGCCTTAGGAAATTGAAAACAAACGGAGAAAACAATATGAATTTTTGTGGATGATGCAGTCGCGAAAGTAGGACCCAGTTTGAATTGACCAATTGTGTGTGTTTGCTCTGCAGTCTATCAAAATGTGCCTGGTAGGGGCGGCCCTGTGGCTCAAAGGAGTAGGGCGCCGGCCCCATATACAGGAGGCAGCGGGTTCAAACCCAGCCCGGGCCAAAAAGAGCCTGGCATTAGCTTCCTGCTTGATTGCTGTTGGGATGGGTTGATCCACCCGCCCTGCTGTTGGGCAATCACAATGATGGAGACTTGTTCACATCATCACTTCATCCCCAACTGTCCAAGCGGCTCATGTCCACAAATACGTCTTCACTTGTAAAACTTGAAGGCTGAGGATTAAATTTATCAAAATAAATCTTGTATGGGAGAGTAGTTTGTTGAAGGAGAATCCAGATACAATCCTCAGCAGTTGTGGATGTGCAGAGGGTGCCAAAAATGTATGCACATTTTAAGAAAGGAAAAACCTGTACTAAATTTATAATACCTATAATGTTTATAGGTATTAATATATACCTATAACAAAAGACGAATACAAATCACATGGAGCACCTCTCATAATTGCAGAAGTCAAACGTGGCTTGAGTATTACAAATTTAATATATATTTTTTCCTTTCTTAAAACGTGTATACATATATTTTGGCATCCTCTGTATGTATGTGTTCAAGTTACACTGGGTTTATGGTCAGGTTGGTAGAACCTATTCTATTTGACAATTTTCAATCTGGGTAATAATATCTCTAAAGTCACCAGGTACCTGCTTGAGGTAGACAGAGAATGATCACTTTATTTTACCTTATTTTTGTTCAATAAATACATATCAACCATCTATTCCTATTGTCTGGGACAGTGGCGGACAGAATGTTTTAGAAGCCCATATTGTGTATGGCAGGTTGTGGCTTTGCCAGACGTGGTATTTGCCAGTGAGGCTTTAGCAAAAGGATATGACTATCATAGAAAGGGAAAAAGAATCTGAAGTGGTTGCCATTGGGGATGGGCAGTGGATATTGGGTGGGAAAGTGTGAGGCCCCTTTGACATCATCCACTTGCTACTGAGAAGTCAAAAGTATAGCATCATTCGGGGCCAGAATGTTACAGAAGGCAGTGGAGTGGTTAGTGTGTTGAAGTGTTCAGAAGTATGTTCCATGAAAAGAAGGGAAAATACAAGACAAAGGAAATGAAATGTTTGGCGGTCATTGAGCATTTCGTCAGGATTGCCCGAGGTTCTGGGATTTAAAAAGTCCACTTAAAAGTCAGCATTGTTGACTCTTGCTCTGTACTATTTTTGTGGAGATTGATTTTTCACTTTATATTCCTTATTGCAAATCATGCTTAATGGTAATACACTAAGTGGATGACTTCCTCTTGAAGGTAAAATAAAACTGGTTGCAAATCCATCAGATTTACTGTGATATTTCACCACGCCAGGCAGAGTTTTTTATTTGCTTTTGGGTGCATAGAGTCTTAACATCCCACCCAAGTTTGTGGGGTCTTAGTGAACCATCACTTCGCTTAATGGGGACTAAGCATTTTCACTGTGTTCTCTGTAGTGGTTGTGAGGAGCAGGGTAGGCTCTTTGAGTGGAAGGCAAAGTTCTCCAGAATAGGGTGATTGCTCAGAATGTTGCACTGACTTACCTCAAGATGTCCTGAAACCAGGCACTGTGGCTCTTACCTGTAGTCCCAGCTACATGGAAGGCTAAGGTGGAGGATCGCTTGAGGCCAGGAGCATGGGGCTGCTGTGAGCTGTGATTGCACCACTACACTCCAGCCTGAGCAACGTATCCTGAGATGCCCTGATGATTATTTAAGGGCTCTGAAATATTCTTTAATTATGAAAGTATGTAGTCTTCTTGTAAAAAATTTAAACATGAATGAAAATATGCCCCTAATCTTGTGTTTCCTTCCCTTTCCAGAAGTAATCTTCCTTCTTTCTCACTTAGTGTGTCTTCTTCCAGGCAGTTTTCTTTGCATGTTAAGTTCATGGAGGTGTGTGTGGCTGGAGTGCAGGTGATGTGGGCAGGTTATGTAAATGTCATTATACTCTATACTTCTTTCTGCAACTTGCATTTTTCAAATGACAAGATGTCTTGATAATCTTTCTGTGTCAGTACTTATAGATCTTTTTCATCACTGATCATGTCTTCTTGGCTTTTCAGGGTACCTACCTCGTGATTCTGATACAAACGATGACTGGGATTCTGGTGTGGGGGCAAGTAGGTGGGTGCAGTGAGACGGCAGGACCTGCCACCCAACACAAGGGCAGCAGGCAATGCTGTCACCTCAGTACAAACCAAGAAGATGTGTGGCTCACTCATCTGTATCTCTTTCTGCCATTTTTAAAATTTTGAGTAAATTATTATTTCCTTATGGAGATTACTTCTGAGTCTGAGGTAGGCAGAAAATGATGCTGTATTTTAACCTATCTTAACTCTTAATTCAATAAATAGTTTTACAGGATCCAAGAAAGATTGTAGTGGCTTATTTTTGTTAAGAGGAGTCCTTTGATGTAGCGGGTCTCTGTCTGCAGAAGCTTCTTGCTTGTGAGGAGGGCTGGGATAAACCTCCAGGACATGACATCTCATATAGTCCTCCTGTTCTGCCTCCAGACAGCTGTCTGGCCTTAAACAACTCACTCACCCTTCTGGGCCTCAGGTTCCTCATGTGCTGAATGCTTTCTTCATCCCAAATTATTTTGTCAGTCAAATTATTGGGCAGTAACAGATAATTCCAAAACTTAAGCAGCTCAAACAAGCAAGGTTTATTTCTTGCCCATGTTCTGTGTTCCTTGTGAGTTGGCAAGAAGAGGCCTTACCCACTGGAGTTATCTGGAGCCTGGCTTGATGGGGCAGGGCCCGTCCTGAATGGGCTGGTCATAGTGCCAGTAGAAAGAGAAAGCTGGCCCTGGATAAATTATCCTGATGTGTAAAGCTTCTTGCCCAAAGTAACTCCTTCCACTTAGGCACACAGTTCCTGAGTTAGACAAGTAACTTCAAGATGCTAGGGAAGTATAATCCTACTAGGTACCTAGGAGAAGCACCTGAACTGTTTAATGAACAGAATACTCTTACCACTGTGTGGGTTTTCAAGGAAGGGAGGGGGGAGGTCTGCAAAAACCATCCTATGGTCCATAAAATCATGTCCTATAAGGCAATCCTTTCTGTGTATGAAAATTGTTGGCCTTTTCCTGTGGATGCCAAGGCTGCAGAGAACAGTGGGCTGTTTGAGAACTCATATTTTAATAATTAAAATGCACAGAGCTTGACAGAAGGAGGGTCAGGACAGGAGTAGAGAATGATGGGCCAGATTCCATATTACCCGTGTGCCAGCAAAGCCGACCTTGGTTTTTATGTTTGTATTGGTTTCAACCTCTCTGCAGAAAGTATGAGTAACAGAAGCACTTGTGGAACGAGTGGTCTAACTATGGAGAGTCCACTGTTTAAAAAACCCTTGGGTTGTAGCTCTAAGTTAGCATCTACTGCAAAGTTAAGGAATGTTTTACTGACTAGGACTCAGATCTGGTAAGAATCTTATCTACTGGTGTTACAATATCAATTTGTAGAAAGCTGTGACCCTTATTTGGAAATATAAACTTTTTTTAAAAAATTGAATGATGATTCCCAAGAATTGGGTGTCTAAGGAAAGAGTGAAGTCATAAGACTGGTGGAGATGATGGGAAATGACTTTTTTGAGATTTCTGTTTTCCATCTAGCCCACATCTGTTGGGATGGAGGCCAAATTCTGTCTGCTCATTCTAGGAGTAAACACGCACAGTCACATGGTAGGCAGGGTGCCCTCCGCACTCAGGCTGTGCTGGGTGATTCTGCACAGAATGAAGTGGACCGTGTTTGCTAGTTTCTTTCAGGCTGCAGGAAGCAGGGGTTTGCTGCGGGGCTCTCTGTTTGTGAAGAGATCCATGAAATAGAGGAGGTCATGCCTAGGAGGTTCAGCAGCTCCAAGCCTTGGCCCACCACTCATGTGCTGGGGGTTATTGATGTCTTGATGTCTCTCTGAATGTCTCAGATTCAAACCCCTAAGAGAAGGGACTCTAGCCACTTCTCCCTGCCACCTTTCACTACAGAGGGAAGAGGGGAGAGACACCTTTGTGATCATGCTGGCTGGTACCCAGGGAGGCCCCGGAGAGAGTGATAGCCTCTCCTGGCCCTCTCTATTTATGTCTTATGCCACACACTCACCACTCACCACATTTGTAGCTCCTCTTGCTCAGAGGAGCTTAACTTCTGGTGCCTCCGTGTCCTCATTTGTAAATTGGCAGTGACAGTGAGCTCTCCACTTAGGGTTGGTGTAAAGATTGAGTGAGGCAATAGAAAAGATTAAGTGATTCAGTACCTACTAGGTATCTGCCATATGCCAGCCCTGCTCTGAGCACTTTGTGCCTGTTAACTCGCTTAATCCTTACAGCAGCACGTTGAAGTAGGGACTTTCCTCTTGAGGAAATCAAGGCACATAGGGGATGGTTAACTTGCTAATGAGTGATATCCTTTTAAAGAGTCATCTTATAATAAACCCCCAAGAGCAGAGATGACTGCACTGTGCCCTGGTCCCTGAAGCCTGAGAAACACTAGCAAACATGGCCTATTCAGCAGGAGCTCCTTCTGGAAGCAGGAGTTGGGTCAGAATTTGAACTCAGCTGGGGTCAGCTTCAGAGAGTGTGTGTCCAACCCTTGTGTTAGTTACCCTGACCTTCACAGCCTGTATAAAGCATTAGATGGGAGCCAGTGCCTAGGAAAGCGCTTACTCAGTGTTAGCTATTATCACACGGTCCCCTGCTGGGGCCAGTGTACAGCCCAGGTCTGGACACGATGGGGAGCCGAGTGGGTCTCTGCAGAGGAGTGAGTGAGGCTGCAACCTCACCGTGTCTTTCCACTCCTTGGCCCTGCCCAGCCCCTGGCAGCGGCTCCTCGGGGCACACTGGTGGTAGAGCGCTAGCCTGTGCCTGGGCGGCCAGCAAGGCTCCTGACAAGGTGTCCAGGTTTGCCGCAGCTGCACAGGCAGGCAGGGTAGGGCTTGGGCAGGGGCTACCATTGGGCACGATCTCCGTGCCTCTCTTTGGCACACGGAATTTCTCAGGTGCAGAACTTTAAGAGCTTTTGGCAGAGTGGCGGGTGAGTTCTTACTCTTCTGTATAAAAGAAAAACCAGAGGGGCAGTGCCTGTGGCACCTGTGGCTCAAAGGCGTAGGGCACCGGCCCCATATGCCGAAGGTGGTGGGTTCAAACCCAGTGCTGACCAAAAACTGCAAAAAAAAAAAAAAAAGAAAGAAAGAAAGAAAAACCAGAGAAAGCAAAGCATTCTGCTTTCTAGAAGCCGGGTCAGTTGGAAACTAGCTCCAGCGCTCAAAAGAGGCCCTGCAGTTAGAAAGCAACACCAGATAATAGTTAAGTGACACATTAACAAGAACAAGATGTCAAACACGCAAAAGCAGGTAAACATCAGTGTAAATAACTCTGCATAACCGGTACAAATAGATGCGTGTAAATGCCCATGGAGCAAAGCTGAAAGTAAATGCTACTAAATAATAGTTATTTGTGAATAGTTATTTGCTGCAAATAATAGTTATTTCCAGTGGGTGATAGGTAACTTTTTATTGTATTTTTCAAATTTTCTACAGTGACCAGTTGTTCCTTTTTATATAATACTTAGGAGAAAAGTTATTAAAACATAGGAAGGAGCATCTGGAGAACAGCTTTATCAAATGTTTTTATCTTCGCATCTCCATCACAAGGAATGCCCATCTCTTCTCAGGGTCCCCTGGGACAGAGAGAGGAGAGAAGGAAGCCTGGAGTGAAAGTGATACTGAGCGTGTGTGTCTGTGGTTTCTCTGGGGCCTCCCCGAGATGAAGGGACAGAAACAGGAAAAGAAATCAGTCCCCGCCCCATGAGTGCAGCTGCTCTCCAAGAGGTGAGTGCCTCTCTGGGTCAATCGTTTCTCTGCTGGGTCCTCACAAGACGTTAATATTGTTGTTCAGTTGATACGTGCTTATATTTACCCACGTATTAACACTTTCTATTGATTGTCATTTTGTTTTTGTCCATCATTTTTCTTCCATCTGAAAAACTCTAGTATTTGTTTTGGTACAGAGTGGCAACAATGTCTCTCTGTTTTTCCCTGGAAATGCCTTATTTTGCCTCTACTTAAGGGAAAACAACTCCATCGAAGTATAATTTTGAAAAATAACTTTGCAGATTTCAAGCATTTGAGTTGCTAACTTTTGACAAATTGACAATTGTGTGTATATATATATATATGTACCTTTACACACATATAGGTGATATATATAAAGTGTGTGTATATACACACATTATATGTATATGTGTGTGTGATAAAGAGAGAGAGAGAAAGAGAGAAAGCTGCAATGAAGACAGGAAACCTTTCTATCTACCCAGAAATTTCCCTTATTCCTCTTTGCAGTCAGTTTCTCCCCCAACTCCCACCCACCTCCTACCCCAGGAAGCTGCTGATCTGATATTTAGATCAGATATTCAGAATCATATGCATTGAATCATACACTATGTACTCTTGAGTCTGTTTCTCTCAGCGTAGATTCTGTGATTTTCATGTTGCATTCTTATTTCTTCATACTTTTTGTCGAATGGTATTCTACTGTATGAATATACCACACTTTGTGGATCTGCTCAGCCGTAGTTGTCCTCTGTGGGAGCCACAGGCAACTCTATCATAGCTAGGAGCAGAAGCCCCTTGTTTTAAAACAAAGAAACTGTCAGAACCTCTGATTCTTTTCAAAAGGTGGATTTCTAGAGGGGGGAGTTGCTAAATAGAACTGTTGACGCATCTGTCAAGCGGCTTTCCAGGGTTTTCCACACATTTTCACTCCTACCAGTGGTGGATGAGAGTCCCCGTCACACCATACCATCAACAGCATTTTCGTATCTTACTTTCTAATCTTTGCAGCACGCTAAGCTGCAGAACTGTATGCAGCAGTTGAAAGGAATCTCACCTAGAGTATAAACCAATAGGTCCTGTACTTATCTGCTTCCCGAGTTTGCAGAATTGTCAGTGACTTCATTTCTTTGTCCTCTGGTCTCACTGACTTCCTGATGAAAGTGATCTGAAAAGCCAGTTCCGACCATTCCTGGCCTCAGTATCTGAAGTGGAAGGGAGGGCGTGGCAACAACTCTCACCTCAGCTTCCTGGACGACTTCTCCAGGCCTGCGCTGTGCACTTCACCAGCCACGGGCGGCAGGTGGCCATGGAGCACCTGAGATGCGACTGATCCAAATTGCGATGTGCTGTAACATATACAACACACATCAGATTCCAAAGCCTTAGTATGAAAAAAAGTCCTATCTTTCACTAATATAGTTTATCTTCGTGACATATCAAGAAAATGTTTTTAACATAGCGAGCTAAATAAAACATATCATTAAAATAATTTCACCTGCTTATCTTTACTTTTATTAATGTGGCTACAAGAAAACTTAAAACTACCAAGGCTTGTGGGTTTTGCAACTCAACAGTCCTACTCCATGGTCTCATATAAAAGAATGACTCTCTTCTCCTGTGTGCTTTTTCCCTTTGAATGTCCACCTTCCTCCAATCCCAGCTTCATTCAGAGCAGTTTCCTTGAATCTTCTCTTGGCTCTTCTGACTTTATATTTAGTTCAGAAGATCACATTGCTAGGTGGGACCTGGGCACAGATTACTGTGAAGAGCCTGGAGTGGTGAATTGCCCCAGGATTCCCTAAGGAACTACACCTCTCTGAGGGCAGATGAGAATGTTGGGAAGAGGCGTGTGGGGGACATGGCCATCCAAGCCCCTACTTCTCTCAGGGCCCCTCGCTGCCAACAGTCTCTACCCTGCCTGCCTTTGCCTCGAGAGATGGCTTTCCGCGGTGGACTAACCCTTCCCCTATCTTTTTTGCTTTGTTTTTCCACTTGGTCTTCCATCTTTTATTCTGCAGGGAGTCTTGTTTTCTGGATGCCTCCATTAGCTTGATAGTTTTCTGTGGTGGTTCCCCCTGGAGCGGCCTCACCAGGGTCTCCAACTTCACTGCTCATTGCTCTCTGCCACTGGCCCGGGAGAGCCCCACTCGGGAGAACAGGCCCAGCTCCTAGAAACCTGGCCCTGGCCCAGCCTTGGTCTTTCTTTAGCCTAGAAGGGAGACCAGACCCTCCTCCCCAGCCAAACCCACCGTCTACCAGGAAAAGAAAGTAAAGAATCTCCTTTCAGGGCCAGAAGATCTCTTTGGTGTTTGTGTTAACAGGTGTCCAGGAATTTTTGAATTTCTCTACAGCGTTCCATGGTATGCATTTTGTCTATGAGTGTATTCTGTCCACCAGGGCAGTGTCTGGTTTCTCTATTTCCCCTTCGGAGTTTATACCTTGTCAAGTTCCTACTGAATCGAGCTGACTCTGCTCATTTGACTAAATCTCAGACCAGGGCTCAGGACATTACAAAACCGCTTCCTTGCCATGTAATGTATTGTTTTGCTTAGGTGGTTATCAATTAGAAGACTTTTTCTTTAAGTTTTTGTCTTTGTTGGCAAGAGGTGCAAATGCCTATGGTAGTTATTTCAGGGAAATCTGGGAAGACAAGTCACTGCTTGGCAGAGATAGAAGCAGAGTAAAATGGGACCCTCCTGGGAGATGGAGGAAAACAGGAGGGGAGGGGTGAGAAAGTATCGCACCTTTTCTCAGCCTTCTGAAGAATGGAGCATGGGATTAAAAAAATACTGGACTGCCTTTCCTTTCCAATTTTCTTTCCAACTTGTGATTATCTTAAAGAGAACAACCTCCATTCTGTGCTACTATATTCTTATCACCTTTCAAATGCCTCTGAGAGAAAACCCGCCCTCAAATCGCAAACCTCAAACCTTTTCAGGCAGCATTACAATAACATTATCTTATTTCTATGTAATACTGTTTTATTTTTGTGTTACTTTCTATTTATTACAACTACTATTTTTTGTTTCCAATGCTGGCATGAAATGCCCTTTAAAACTAATATATTAGAGTTTTAAAAAACTCAACTTAAAGCAAAAAGTTAAATTAAATGCAGGTGAGACGCAATTATGGCAAGAACAACAAAAAAGTGATTATGGGGCGGCACCCGTGGCTCAAAGGAGTAGGGCGCCAGTCCCATATACTGGAGGTGGCAGGTTCAAACCCAGCCCCGGCCCAAAACTGCAAAAATAAAAAGTGACTATGGTGAGAATGTCTGACATTTGAAAAATATTTTCCTAAAAGAAGAAGGTACAAAAAGTACTCCAAGATCATTAAGTTTTAGGTTTAAAATTCTACCTATTAGGGTCTGAAAACTCACTAGGCGCTCATGGCACAGGCAGAGAAAAATTTCTCTTACAGAAATTAGGAGATAGAAAAGTAAAAATGTTTATCTTGTTTTCTCAGAAGAGAGAGTGAGAGAGTGAAAGAGAGGGAAGAAAAAGAGAGCAGAGAGGTGCTGTGGCATCCCAAAGAGAGAGGAAGTGCTAGCCCGGAGGCCAAGGGGCTTGTTAAGTTTAAAGGGAATATGTAGGGAATAAAGGTGATTGCTGTCAGTCATAACAGAGATGACCGTGGGGTGTCAAATTCCAAGAGCTGGCTCCCCCACCTTTCTTCACAGACAGGACAAGGGATTGGGATTATCACAGAAGATGTGGCTCTGCCCTCAAGATATGGCTGAAGCCTGAAGCTCCTTCCTTGCTGTTTACTCAGGAACTTTGTCAAAAAGCAGCCTCTCAAAGGCAACTTTAAAAAGGAAGATTTACATCTCTTTTCCATCTGTTCAGCTGTTTTCAGAAGTTGTGCAAAACAGAACTCCAGTGGGGTGTCTGTTAGCGGGGGGTCACAGGATTTATCTTTAACTGTTACTAGGAAATTGTGGTGTTTTCCTGTTATTTTTGGAAGGCCACTCCTTTCACATCCCGTCCCCTTTCAGGACGATAATATTTCAAAAACACCTTTTCTTTTCTTTGATTTTGCAGATTCCAGAAAGAAATTGGGAATTGAAGATTTGAAAAGAAAATGTTGTTTTAAAATATTCTGATTTACTTCAAAGAGTGATGCCAGAAACTTAAAAAGGTATTATTGGCTACTATTTTAAATTGAATAGTATTAACTTGTATATCTTAGGGAACCAACTTTTTAAAAATTTTTTCATACACAACCTCACTCTGTTGCCCTGGACAGAGTGCCATGGCATCAACTTAGCTCACAGCAACCTCAAACTCTTGGGCTCAAGCCATCTTCTGCCTCAGCCTCCTGAGTAGCTGGGACTACAGGTGCCTGCCATAACACCCAGCTAATTTTTTTTTTTTTTTTGAGTAGAAAGAGGAGGGGGTCTCACTCTTGCTCAGGCTAGTCTTGAACTTCTGAGCTCAAGGGATCCACCCACCTAGACCTCCAAGAATGCTAGGATTATAGGTGTGAGCCACAATGCCTGGCCTGGGAACCTATTTTTAAAGCTATGGATCCTGGCCATGTGCAGTGGCTCACACCTATAGTCCTAGCATTCTGGGAGGCCAAGGTGGGTAGATTGCCTGACTTCACGGGTTCAAGACTAGCCTGAGCCATAGCCAGATCCCATCTCTAAAAATAACTGGGCGTTGTGGCAGGTACCTGCAGTCACAGCTACTCAGGAGGCTGAGGCAAGAGGATTGCTTGAGCCCAGGAGTTTGAGGTGGCTGTGACACCATGGCACTCTACTGAGGGTGACAAAGTGAGACTCTATCTAAAAAATAAGAATAGAATAAATAAAGCTATGGATCCTAAAGTGGGTCATGAAATTGACAACAATAGAAACGGAATTAGCATTTAGTGGAAAATTATACTAACCTATTGTTTTCATCCCTTTAAATTCTTTTTAGTGAGGTCTTTTGCTCTTCTCTTGCTTCGAATGATAAATTGTACTCTCGCTGGCTGAGTAATTTGAGTTTTAAAAGGGAAGTTATTGAGTGG
This sequence comes from Galagoides demidoff, assembly GCA_963574575.1. NCBI lineage: Eukaryota > Metazoa > Chordata > Mammalia > Primates > Galagidae > Galagoides > Galagoides demidoff. The sequence continues at coordinate 30,905 of CAUYQV010036774.1, forward strand.
GGTCTGGCTGAGAGTCTCTGTTAGGCTTGCAGTGTTTGGCAATTTGATAAGTAAAAACTAAAAAAAAAAAAAAGTGTATCAAAGAGAAGGAGACTCATGTGTGATTTGGTGGGAAAAATTTTGAAAACCTAAATGTTAACAGATGTGGCTTGTGAAATATGAATGGTGTCGACAGTGTTAAAAGATCGGTGATAATTTTTTTTTTTTGCTCACCAAAACAATTTTTTTTTTAACTATCTCTCTGAAATGTGTGAATTTTCCTGCCTAGACAAAGGGGCCAGTTTAGGCCTTTCTACTTCCAAGATCGTGATTAATTTTATACAAAGATGACTGCAGATGATGTGGCTGAAGGATCTTATGTGTTTGTTTTTTATTGTTGTAAGAAAGCAAGTCAGCGCAATTTTGGGATAAGTAAGATGAGCTCAAGTTATTTTTTTAATGTCAAATAAAATAGCTTGGGTGTGTCCCTGTTCCTACTTAGGAAGTTCAACACAGGCACAAGTTTTTTTAGGGTTCCCATGGTGATGTGCCTCTTGGTCATCTAGCACTGGGGGCCCTGTGCCAACTCTCCCCTATCCCCCCTACACCTCTGCCCTCTTTCATGCCCTTCATGCCCACATGGCAACTGCTTCTCTTTCCTTCCCTAGGGTGCTTGTATATAGCAGACTTTGCTGAGGGTTTGAGGATCATGTGTGAGGGAGAGTGATACAGTGCAACCCACGATGGGATACCTCAATGCCCCCGGGGTCCCTGGCCTCTGCCTACCACAGGACATTTCAAGCAGCTGTCTCTGTCCTTAGACTACTTTGTGCTCAGACCCTCTCTCCAGCCCACCCCACAGTTCCTCTATTCCCAATGCTGGGTCCACTCCCTGTTTGGGGGATGCAGAAATCTCTAATCGCAGTTCACCTTATTATATAAAATAATATTCTTTCCCATCCCCACCCCAGTCTAAGATCGAAGCACACTTTGCTTTTTAAAATAATAATGATGATTAAGAAATTTTGCTGAACAGAAAGGATTGGCTACCTCTGGTCACCTGTAACCCAGAAACAGAAGCAATGAAATTATGACTGTTTTTCTTTAATGCATCTCAGATAAAAGTCTTAATCCTGGTTCCCTCTGTGCTAAGTAGAGAAACCCCGGGACCAATGGGAAGCTGGGGTTTCCTTCTGTGACTCTTGCCTTGTTACTGATGTCATTGATCTCTTCAGGGGCTACACCGAGAAGTGGGGCCCTGGAGGGATGGCCCTGAATACCGCTTGTCCTTGTGCGGGAAGGACACATGCAGCCGAAAATGAATTTGGGAAAAGTAGCCACTTGCCACTTTAACTATGGAAAAGCAGGGTCACAGTGAGATGGAAACAATCCCACCAGATTCTCCCTCCTACGTTAAATTGCTGAAAACCCACCGGGAACTTCTGGTCACACACATCCGTAACACTCAGTGTCTGGTGGACAACTTGCTGAAGAATGACTACTTCTCAGCTGAAGATGCGGAGATCGTGTGTGCCTGCCCTACCCAGCCCAACAAGGTGCGCCTGCCACGGGGATTGGCATTGACAGCGTGCAAAACCCGGTAGCTGGAAGAGGCTTCTCCTGTTGACCAGAGTGGAGGGTCTCAGGAGCTTAGTACACTGGGCAGAGTTTCACATTGGGGTCACCATAGAACATAAATGCCCGAGTTATCAGCTCATTTCACAATCGAGTGTTTCACTTCTGAGTTTGAGTCTAGAGTGCAATCTTAAATCTGAGTTCTCATTGCTATGTATTTGCTTGCAGACACCTCATTTTAAAGCCCACTTTAAATTAGTGGGAAGGAGAAAGAAAATGAGCATCAAACACTGGCAGTGATGTCCAGTCAGCATCTTTAGCTCTGGAGACTTCTGGCTGCTGGGTGAGACCCAGATGGGCATTGCTTCCAGTTCAGATGTAATGACACCCCAGGGTGGGTGCACAATAAAGGATTTTCCATGCTCCACATGGAGAGTCTCACCAGCTCTTGGTTTCACTTAAGATTTGTGTCATTTTCTGAAAAATCAAATCAGGACCCCAAACTTCTTTATGGTTAGAGGGATAGTAGAAGCTATTTGTGACATGACCCTGCTGGGCTCAGAAGAGACCAGAGGAGTTCTTGGGGAAGTTTTGTAAGACACAGTGCACTTCAGTCTCCTCTCTTGATTTGTTTCCATGCATTTTTAATAACAAAAAAAGCCATTTGTAACATATGATTTATATGGGGTCCCGTCCCCCTCTTGCTGTGTGGCACAGGTGCTCCCTCATTATGCCCAGGGGCCAGTTTCTCCCACTCCACCCTCCCTCCTAAGTAGCAGGAATATTAGGTTAAGAGAGAATTCCATGGGTGGACATGGCTCTACTTGTTCTTTTTAGACTCACGTAAGCCTGGTTTCTTAGAGCCATGTGGTTTTATTTCTTGCTAAGGAGGTCATTTCACATGGCACATCTCCCTGTAGCTGGGTGGATGGTGGGTCAAGTTACTGTCTGTAGTCAGCACTCAGACCCCTGCTCTGAGCCCGTCTGGGGGTCTCTGACTGTCACGGATCCTGGATCATGCCCCTCATACCAGCTCATACCTCATGCTTGTGCTGCCACTAGGTCCGCAAAATTCTGGACCTGGTACAGAGCAAGGGCGAGGAAGTGTCCGAATTTTTCCTCCATGTGCTCCAGCAACTCACAGACGCTTATGTGGACCTCAGGCCTTGGCTATCGGAGATCAGCTTCTCCCCTTCCCAGCTTATTCAGAGCAAAATTGTGCTCAACACCGACCCAGGTACGAGTCAGCCCTGCAGGTGCCAGTGCAAGCCCAGCCCTGGGGGTGGGAAAGGCTGTAGCAGTTAGGCCCAGGTGGGCAGGAGGCAGGCTCAGATGCTATTTTGATTTTAGAAATGAAGAGCTGGTTTCTGTCACTCAAGTGCAGCGTGGAGATTGTGACTGAGCTGACCACATGTGACTACACATATAAAGCAGACAAACCTGGTCTGGTTTAGAAAACAGCCCATGGAGGTGTGGGGATGACCTCTGTTCTGACCTCTTCCTTCCTTCCTATTCTGACATATTTTGATATTTTAATGTTTGCACTAGTTCAAGGTTGCATTTGCTTTTTTTTTTTTTTTTAAATCTTACCAGGTTTGATTCTAGGCAAAGTATTCTTCTCTCGCTCTTGGGGGCCAGTCATTATTTCCAAAGCACCATGGGAGAGCCCATTAGTTAATTGATCAGCTCAACAAGTATTCTTGCTGTACCGATACCAAGGCCCCTGGCTGGACTCAAGGGAGGGAGTTAGTAGTGAGCAGCACGGACAGGGTTCCTGCCCTCAGAGAGCTCAGAGGCTGGTGGATGAGACCTCTGTTCTATAATCTCACAGACGGTGATCAGGACAGTGGCAGATGGAGCACTGGGGCAGGATCTACTCTGGGACTGGGGGCCTTCTTTCCTTGCTTTTGTGTGTTTTACTTAGAGGAGGTGTATGTTTAGGGGAAACAAAGCTAACTAGCAGAGTGTCAGGGCCATGCTCTGACTGCTGTGGCCCCCAAAGCTACTTGCCAGCCACTGCCAACTTCTTAACTCAAATATCTCTTCCTGTTCACTTCACTCCCCTCTCCCATGAAAAAAGGAAAATATTCCCACAATGAATGGCTCTTTCAAAAGACTTCTCTGTTGGCTCCTTTATCCAGTTATTATAGTAGTTTTTGTTTAAAGTTCAATTCACTCTATAAGAAGCCACACACAAAAGACTATATATTATACGATTCAATTTATATGAAGTGTCCAAAAAAAAAGCAAACTAATAGAGCAGATCAGCAGGTGCCTGTGGCCCAGGGTAGGGCAGGGATTAGCTGCAGGTAGACTCCACAGAGCTTTGCAACATTGATGGAAATGTGGTGAGGTTTCCCCAGCTTTGTACATTTACTAAAAATCATTAATTGTATATAACACAATAGTACATTTTATGGTACATAAATTATGCTTCAATAAAACTATAAAAGAAAAATACAATTCACCTTATAAATTTTAAACAATCAGGTTCAGTGCCTATGGCTCAAGTGGCTAAGGCGCCAGCCACATACACCTAAGGTGGCAGGTTCGAATCCAGCCTGGGCCCACCAAACAACAATGATGGCTACAACAACAACAACAACAACAAAAATAGCCGAGTGTTGTGGCAGGTGCCTGTGGTCCCAGCTACTTGGGAGGCAGAGGCAGGAGACTCGCTTGAGCCCAGGAGTTGGAGGTTGCTGTGAGCTGGGATGCCATGGCACTCTACCCAGGGGGACAGCTTGAGGCTCTGTCTCAAAACAAAAAAAATTTAAACAATCAAATTGGATGAAATTGATAAGAAAGGGTTGTAGATGAATCTGGAAATGTGCATGGGTGTCTAATTTTTGTTAATTGAATTACAGTTAAAATTTGAAAAGCTATTTTAAAGGAATTTATGGGACACCCATCTGTTTGGGGAAGAGCAGCCTCCGTTTTTCATTACCTAGGTTTGCTAGGAGTGGGGTGCTCATGGGAATGTTAGGGTTTCTCATTGCCTTGTGGGCAGTGTAGAGCTCACCCTGTGGCATATGCCAAGCATCAGGGAGCCAGAGCTGGTGAGCTCTGCTTAGGATGAGGTTGGTTTTCATCCCAGTGTACTCAGCCATGTAGCATTTGGGATGAGGCCCATCTCCTCTGAGGTAATCCGGGTTGTATGTCTGGTGTCATATTTTATCACCCTGTGTTATCATTGTGAGAATACCTGCTGGTCCAAGAGCAGTGTTACAAGCTAAAGAAAGTTTTGGGGAATTTCTTTCTTGACGATGAGACTTTCTATGGAGACTGGCTCAGGCTGTTTGAATAGGGCCCTGGGGTAGGGTGGGAGCAGCAAGGCCACCTGGCCTTCAGGTGTGAGGGGTTTTAGCTTTTAGTTGCAATTCAATGGCAATGTTGTACAAGAGAGGTCCATCTCAGATCCCATTTGAAATCTGTCACTCTGGGCTTGGCTAAATCTGAGGTCAAGGAGGGGTGGGGTGGGGTCCTCAGATTCTGGAATGCTGGCTCTGAGGCCACAGGGGGCTTGGGCTTTGTCTGCGAGCTGTCCTCTCCTCCCTCTGATGTGGTTTCTGCCTCTGCCTCTCACCCGGCCCCCGGGCCTTCCCTCCAGTGAGCAGGTACACCCAGCAGCTGCGACACCATCTGGGTCGGGACTCCAAGTTCACGTTGTGCTATGGCCAGAAGGAAGAGGTGCTGCTGGAGGAGATGTACATGGACACGGTCATGGAGCTGGTCGATTTCAACAACGAGAGGCTCGGCAACTTGGACAGCCTGGCCTGCCTCCTGGACCACACCACGGGCGTCCTTGACGCGCAGGGCGAGACCGTGTTCGTGTGTGGCGATGCTGGGGTGGGCAAGTCCATGGTGCTGCAGCGGCTGCAGAGCCTCTGGGCCACCAGCCAGCTGGACACCGGGGTCAAATTCTTCTTCCACTTCCGCTGTCGCATGTTCAGTTGCTTCAAGGAAAGTGACACGCTGTGTCTTCAGGACCTGCTGTTCAAGCACTACTGCTACCCGGAGCAGGACCCCGACGAGGTGTTCGCCTTCCTGCTGCGCTTTCCCCACGTGGCCCTCTTCACCTTCGATGGCCTGGACGAGCTGCACTCGGACTTGGACCTGAGCCGCGTGCCGGACAGCTCCTGCCCCTGGGAACCTGCCCACCCTCTCGTCCTGCTGGCCAACCTGCTCAGCGGGAAGCTGCTCAAGGGGGCCAGCAAGGTGCTCACGGCCCGCACGGGTGTCGAGGTCCCGCGCCAGCTCCTGCGGAAGAAGGTGCTCCTCCGGGGCTTCTCCCCCAGCCACCTGCGCTCCTACGCCAGGAGGATGTTCCCGGAGCGGGCCATGCAGGACCTCCTGATGACCCAGCTGGAGGCCAACCCCAACCTCTGCGGCCTATGTGCCGTGCCCCTTTTCTGCTGGATCATCTTCCAGTGCTTCCGGCACTTCCACACCGCCTTCGAAGGCTCACCGCGGTTACCCGACTGCACGGTGACCCTGACTGACATCTTCCTGCTGGTCACGGAGGTCCACCTGAATAGGACGCAGCCCAGCAGCCTGCTGCAGCGGAACACGCGCAGCCAGGTGGAGACCTTCCGCGCCGGCCGGGACACCCTGCGCGCGCTGGGCCAGGTGGCCCACTGGGGCATGGAGAGGGGCCTGTTTGTCTTCAGCCAGGAGGAGGCGCAGACTTCCCTACTGCGGGAGGAAGACCTGCAGCTGGGCTTCCTGCGGGCCTTGCCTGAGCCGGGGCCCGGGGGGGACCAGCAGTCTTTTGAGTTTTTCCACCTCACCCTCCAGGCCTTCTTCACAGCCTTCTTTATGGTGGTGGATGACAAAGTGGGCACTCGGCAGCTGCTTCACTTCTTCCAGGAGTGGGCCCCGCCTGGGGAAGCGGTGGCCACGTCCTGCTATCCCCCCCTCTTCCCTTTCCAGTGCCTTGGGGGTGGCGGCCTGGCGGGGGGAGACCCTTTTAAGAATAAGGATCACTTTCAGTTCACCAACCTCTTCTTGTGCGGGCTGTTGTCCAAAGCCAAGCAGAAGCTCCTGAGGCACCTGGTGCCTGTGGCGGCCCTGCGGAGAAAGCGCAAGGCCCTGTGGGCACACCTCTTTTCCAGGCTGCGGTCCTACCTGAAGAGCCTGCCGCGAGTCCAGACCGAGGTCTTCAACCAAGTGCAGGCCATGCCCACGTTCATCTGGATGCTGCGCTGCATCTACGAGACGCAGAGTCAGAAGGTGGGGCAGCTGGCGGCCAAGGGCATCTGCGCTAACTACCTCAAGCTGACCTACTGCAACGCCTGCTCGGCCGACTGCAGCGCCCTGTCCTTTGTTCTGCACCATATCCGCAGTCAGCTTGCCCTTGACCTGGACAACAACAACCTCAATGACTATGGTGTGCAGCAACTGCAGCCCTGCTTCAGCCGCCTCACGGTCATCAGGTGAGGCCACCAGGCATGGGACGTGGCAGGGTAGGCCAGAGCAGGGGGGACCAGGATTGGCATTGTGGATCAGGAGCCCCTGGGTCCACCATGCCTGGGAACGTCCAAGATAGCTGGTCTGGAACGTCCACACTTTTTCTATCTCGAGGTAGCAGAGGGCCAGGAGCAAAGCTTCCAGTCAGGTGGAGCTGAGTCAGCTCCAGCTGGGTGCCCTGGCACAAACTGCCTAACTTCTCTGAGCCTTAGCATCTTCATGTTGGAAAAGGAGGTCTTCATAACCCTGACAATTATAACCACCAGTGTTGATTAAGAATGAGTGACAAGGCTCGCGCCTGTGGCTCAAGTGGCTAAGGCGCCAGCCACATACACCTAAGGTGGTGGGTTCAAATCCCCAGCCCGGCCCGCCAAACAACAATGATGGCTGCAACCAAAAATGGCCAGGTGTTGTGGCGGGTGCCTGTAGTCCCAGCTACCTGGGAGGCTGAGGTAGGAGACTCGCTTGAGCCCAGGAGTTGGAGGTTGCTGTGAGCTGTGATGCCACGGCACTCTACCCAGGGGGACAGCTTGAGGCTCCGTCTCAAAAAAAAAAAAAAAAAAGAATGGGTGATGTGCCTTACAGATATCACCTAACTTAATGCTCTTAACAACTCTATAAGGTGGGTACTGTTATTATGTCCATTTTGGCAAACAAGGAAGGGAAGGCACAGAGAAGTTAATAATTTGCTTCAGGACACACAGCTTTGACATGGTGGAGCCAGAATGTATATGGAGCCTACCTGTTAAGATTAAGGCTCAGAGATAGCACTCAAAGACTTTCTAGGATGCAGGGCTTTTATTGCTGCAGAAATAGAAGACCTTGTGCTAATTGACATTAGTTACTTTCCATGATCAAAGCCAGCAGTGCTGTGTGCTGCCAGAGAACCAGTCAAAATGCTGACTCGTGGTAATTTTCCTCTTGGATGGTTAGGGGAAAGAGGCCAACCTGCTTCCTTCTATTAGCATTTCCTGTATAAAACAAACCTTGTAAATCTCCACAGGGGTTTAAAGTCTCCATTACTTGGCTCATGCATTTCTGCAGAGCAGTAGGGATTTGAAACTGACTCTCCATGATTGTTATACTAGTGCCAGCGTGTAAATTGCTTGGGGAGGTGAGGTGTGGGGAGCTGAAGGCTGTGCTGGCCTGGGAATTGGAAAGCCTGGAGTCTGTTCTCTGTGCTCTGGGCCAGGGACTCTCCCTCCACAGCCCTAGGCAGTCTCACACCCTGTGTCCATCTTATAAAATGGAAACTGCACCATTCTGCTGTCCTCAGGTGCAGTTTTCCTCCACACCAGTGAAATAAAAAGCAGCTCGCAGGAAAGCAGGAGGACACAGGCAACTGTAGGGAAGCATTTTCAGCTCCTTGAGGATATCATTAAGATTATTTTCATCTGAGAATTGGCAAAAACTCAAAATCTTGGTGGCTTAAATAAGTTACAATCTTATTTCTTTTATGCAAAAGTCTAGAGGTAGGCAGTTCAGGACTGGTATGGTATCTCCATGGCCATCAGGATTCTAGGCTTTCTGCTTTGTGGCTCTGCTGTCTTTACTATCTGCCTTCATCTCTTGGCCCAAGGTGGCTCTTAAGCTCCAGCCATCTAGTTGACATTCTAAGTCACCAGGAAGAAGGAAGGGCAAAGAAAGGCACACCCATTTTTTAAAGGAAACTTCTCAGCTATTGGTAATGACACTGCTGCTTAGAGTTCATTGGCAGAACTTAATCATATGTGCCTACCTAATAAATGGGGATTCTGTTGCTGAGAAGGCACAGCTATTGGGAGTAACTAATTGCCTCTGCCATCCATGAGTGGCCATGCACTGCAGGAAGCTGGGGTCCAGAGTGTCTGACCTGATTTTTTTTTTTTATTAAGTCAAATACACATAGATCATGAATACATTAATGCATATGTGGGGTACAATGTGCTGATTTCTTAAAATACAATCTACATGGTTACATTAAACCAATCAACATAGCTTTTATCTCATTTACTTAATTACTGTGCCAAAACATCTAGTTCTACATTTTACAGATTTGTCTGGTACCCTTGTCATTTGTGACCTGATTGTTTTGAGGTGGCCTAAAAACCATGCTCTTATCTGTTAAGCCTTTTTCTCATTACAGAAGTCAGTTTGTGGACCAAATTTGGCCCATGGGTTGTATTTTTTGTATTGTGTCTAATAAAGTTTTATTGGAGCACAGGTATGCCCATTTATTGGCTGCTTCACCCTATAGAGTGGAGTAGCTCTGCTGGAAGCCACATAGCCTGCAGAGCCTAAAACATTTGCTATCTGCCACTTCACAGATGAGCCTTGGTTATCACCCGATCCCTGTGCTGTAGTCCATGCTCCAAGCTCACTGAATGATGGGGAAGAGGATTAGGAAGATCAGGGTAGTGGCTTGCAGAGATTATTTGCTGGTAAAAATATGATTTTGCAATTTTGGCCACATTAAAAGTCCCTGCTAGTATAGGGATTTCCCAGAGAAATCCCAGTGTGTGGTTGGCCTTTGTCCAGGAGAAATCCATACTCCCAAAGACCGTCTTTTCCTGTTCCTGGCCTTCTGTGGTGGGAATTGCAGGCGTTGGAGAGTGGCCTTGGCAAGCTCTGCCTTTTCTGGTCAGGCTCTAACTGTTTCTTTTTTCTTTCTTTCTTTTTTTTTTTGAGACAGAGTCTCACTTCGTTACCCTCAGTTGAGTGTTATGACGTCATAGCTCACAACAACCTCAAATTCTTGGGCTGAAGCAATTCTCTTGCCTCAGCTTCCTGAGTAGCTGGGACTACAGGTACCTGCCACAATGCCCGGCTATTTTTTTAGATATAGGGTCTCAATCTGACTCAGGCTGGTCTCGAACCTGTGAGCTCAGGCAATCCACCCACCTGGACTTCCCAGAGTGCTGGGATTACAGGCGTGAGCCACCGCGTCTGGCCCAGGCCTCTGGCTGTTTCTCCATGGCATTTCCCACCCCGACAGTAGGACACCCCCCTTTTCCTGTGCTGAGTCAGGTTTTAGCCTATGGCTTTCTAGATAGGGGAGGCTGTTGGCATTTTGGATGAGAGTTCTGGTAGGATCCATCCTACATTTTGCAGGACATCTAACACTTGGGCCCACCTACAAGATGATGGGCATCTTCCCCCCACAATAACCACTAACGGCAGTTCCTCCTATTTCCAAACCCTGTGCCCTACTGTGAAGCAAGAGCCATGTAGGGCTGACACAAGGACATACCCACACACACCCACAGTATCAGAGGTGGCTGGCCTCTCGTGTCCCTTGTACCCTGTGTGGTATGGCAGTCTTGCTGATGGGCTTGCTGAGTGGGTTTGGCAGCCCTTCAATGTCCAGGCTTTTTGCAGGGACCATTGGACTGACCACTACAGCCATCCTTACAGGAGGCGTCTGTACCTGGGAAGACTCCAGGGCCTGTAGTCTTCTGGATCCTCGTGGATTAATCAATGCTCCTTCATATAGCAACTGCCCTAATTCACAATTATCTTTGCCATTTTGTTTCAGACTCAGCGTAAATCAGATCACTGACAGTGGGGTGAAAGTGCTATATGAGGAGCTGACCAAATACGGAATTGTGACATATCTGGGGTATGTCTTTCTCAGGATTTCTGGGCTAAGCCCCTAGTCAGAATACAGAGCAGCGGGGAACCACCAGTCACGTGGGTGATGGGGGGACTGAGTGGGCACAGGGCTGAAAGCACACTGCCCTGGGAGTTGGTGTCCTGGGCTCTGCCCTTGACTCTGGCCAGTCACAAAGTCTCGCTGAGCCTTGACCTCCCCTCTGGTCAAATTGGGACCCTAATAGAGGCCAGCGGTGTTATAACTGGTTGTCGGGGTCTGCAGAGAGGGAATATAGGGGGTGCATTTAATGAAAGTTAGTCTTTACAGTCACGGGTCCAGAATCTTTTATCTGGCACCCTCAGGGCGAGGCGCAAATCAGGATTCAGAGTATATGCTATATAGTGGGGTCTAGGGCAATACATTTTCAGACTTTAATATTTCTACCTCAAACAAGTGGGGCGAGTAAAGACCATACACAGCTCCACAATTGTTGCTGAAAGAATCATGAAAAACTTTGGCTTTTCAGAGCTTTGGGGCTTTGGTGTTTGAGATGAGGGATTTGGGTGCTCCCCGGCCCTGTGGCCACTGCCACCCTGTGAGCTGTGGCAGTTGTTCAGCTGCTTTGGGCCCCAGCTGCTTCTGCTGCAAAATAAGGACACGGAAGCAAATAGTCCCAGGCTACCCTCAGGTTTGCAGGAGTGTGTGACTGAGGAGGCCCGAAACTCAGTGGAGTTTCTTCTTTCCACCTCTCTCTGCCTGGTTGTCCAGGTGGCACTGAGTGATAGGGTGGCAGAAAGGTAGACATTGAGAAGACTTTCAGAGAGAAACTTGCCCCCGGAGGTGCTGAATGTAATCACAATTGAATAAATACCCATCACCTGCTGGTTCTGTGCCAGGGCTTGCATTATGTCATGTAATCCTCAAAATAGCCTTGCAAGGGCTCTACGGGATCTGACAGTAAAGTTCAAGAACTTGCCACCCTGTGCTTAATGTTGGCAGCACTGTACAAACATCTCGGAAGGTTTCATAACCTGTATCAGGGTCACACAGCTATATCTGTGTCGACATGGGGCACTTTCTTGCTTAGTGGCGTTCGTTATTGTTATGGTATGTTTTTGTGTGCCATCATGAGCATGTTGGAGCCTGAATTAGAGGAATGAACAAAGGTTAAATTTCTTGTTAAACTTGTCAAGAGTGGAAGTGAAATCAGGGGCATGTTAACCCAACCTTATGGGGATAAGGCCATGAAGAAACGGGAGTGCACCAATTGATTAAACTGAGAGGTGAGAAAGTGTCACTGATGCAGAGAGTTTAGGGTGGTCGGTAATAAGCAGAATTGATGAAAACACAGCAAAAATTCATTTAATTGTGTGTCAAAATTATCAGCTGACTGTGAGAAGCATAGCAGACCAAGTAAACATCGGTAGAGAAACAGGAAAACCTTAAATGAAGTGTTGGCATGAGAAAGGTGTGGCTCTTGTATCACAACACTGCACCAGCTCCCGCGACATGTCTGAGAGGGTGTTTTATCCAGTAAACAAACAACTGCAATTAGGACAAACTCCCTAACATGATCTGGCCCCCAAGGACTTTTTCTTTTTACCCAAAGATAAAGGAAATATTGAAAGGAAGACATTCAGGACATCAAAGGTAATACAATGACAGTTCTCATGGCCCTTCCAGTATAAGAGTTCCAGAATTGCTTTGAAGGGCAGACTAGGCACTGGCATCAGTGTACAGTTTCCCGAGGGGAGTACTTCAAAGGTGACCATAGTGATACTCAGCAATGAGATGTGTAGCACTTTTTCTAGGATGAGTTCATGAACTTAATTGTCTGACTTCCTATCATGATGACCCCTGTATTAGAAATGGATTAACCAACACACAGAGGTGTTAAATAACTTGTCCCAGGCCATAAAGATGGGGAAAGTGGTAGAGCTGGTCTTGAACCCAGGCTGTGAGACCCCAGAGTCCCAAACTCTGGTCTCCATGGATTCTCCCTGCAACCCCAACTTTGGGAATTAGTAGAGAGTATATACTCACATAAAAAACACTCAAGGTTATTAAAATGACATGGAGTGTTGGAAAGTCTTGTGACTGTGCTTTCTCTCAAAGTTTATACAACAACCAGATCACTGATGTCGGAGCCAGGTACATCTCCAAAATCCTGGATGAATGTAAAGGCCTCATGTACCTGAAGTAAGTGGGGTAGGTGTGCGGGTCCCTTAGTAGCTTCACTTGGTCACCCCCTTCTTTGTTCGAAGAATCAATGTCACTATAAAGAGCTTCCATCCTAAAGGCTTCTCCTTGCCCCAGGGCCATGTTGGTCAAATTAAGGAGATTAGCATGTGGAATATAAGCTGCCATTGTAAGAATTGCAGGCCATCGTTGAGGCTTGAATTCTGGAGTGGCCAGTTGTCTTTGGTGGGGGAAAGCTTGGCATTATGATTTCATTAACTCCTGGCAGGAAGAAAGGCCTATCACCCTTTCTGGAGTACTAGAGAGAAAGCATTCTCCCCCTAAGGGAATTTCCCATCTAGTTACAAGCGAGAGCTTGATTCCTCGCCTTATCCTAGAAATGTCCTGCCAAGGGTGGCAGAGTGCCAAGCTTGGAGCCTCTGGTCCTGCCTGGCAATGGGAACACAAACCCTGTCCACTGGCAATAAAGCGGGAACTTCCAGGACTGCTGATAGAAGCGAGTGACACCCGCGGGATCACTCAGAGAAGCCCTGGAGGCCCTGGGTCTCTGAGTTTCTGCAGAAATGTGGGCCATGTCCTGGGGAGGAACCCCGGCCGACTGTCTGCAGGGTTTCGGGTTTTTCCCAGACAGGAGTCCCAGGGCGTGGCTCCTGTGGGTCCCAGGAGAAAGACCCCACTTCTCAACAGGGGGCCAAGAAAGCCCTGTGGTGGGAAAGGGTGGCCCGTCTTGCAGTCCCTGTGCAGTGGGCGGCTGACTATGCATGACTCTCTTTGCAGACTGGGAAAAAACAAAATAACGAGTGAAGGAGGGAAGTGTCTCGCCGTGGCTGTGAAGAACAGCAAATCAATCTTTGATATAGGGTGAGTAGAAGAGGATGCGTGTATGTGGGCATAATATAGCTTGCTTTGTGTGCGTGAGGCCGGCTGGGCTTTTGTACATCAGCATAGCAGAAAGGCGGCTACTGGGTCTGAGGGGGAGAGACAGCAGAGCGCAGTCACTGCTGACGCCCCAGGGGCTTCTACACGGGAAATGTGGGAAGTCCCTGGACTGACTACAACTTCAAATTGTACAGACATCTAGGTCATGCAAAACTCAGTATTTTCACCACCAGCAAATGAAGGGAGCCCCGTTCTAACCCTACAAAGTTTCTGTGTTCTTCACTTTAAAAATATGATATATCCTCCAGATGCCTTGTTTTTCCTTCAATTTCTTAATTATGGTAAATAGTTTACTATTTTAACCATTTTTAACTGTATAGTTCAGTGGTATACAGTATATTCATATCATTATGCAACCATCACCATCATCTATCCCCAAAACTATTTGGGCAGGGGGCGGGAGGGTGGGACAGAGTCTCACTCTGTTGCCTGGGCTAGAGTGCAGTGCTACAGTCTAGCTCACAGCGACCTCCTGCCCCAGCCTCCTGAGTAGCTGGGACTATAGATGCATACCAGCATGCCCAGCTGGTTTTTCTATTTTCAATAGAGATGGGGTCTTACTCTTGCTCAGGCTGGTCTCAAACTCCAGTCCTATAGGGATCCTTCCACCTCAGCTTCTCCAGAACTTTTCTTCTTGCAAAACTGAAACTCTTTATCCATTAGACAATAACGTCCCTGCCCCTCTTTCCAGGCCCTGGCAACTACTCTTCTAATTTTTGTCTCTATGGCTTTTGACTATTCTAACTACCTTATGTAAGTGGAATCATTTGGTATCTGTCTATTTGTGACTGGCTTATTTCACTTAGCAGAATGTCCTCAAGGTTCATATATGTTGTTGCATGTGATAGGATTTCTCACCTTTTTGAGGCTGAATAATATTCCCTTGAATATGTAACCCATCGTGTGTGTCTGTTCATCCACTGATGGACACCGGGTTGCTTCCATGTTTTAGCTATGCACATGGGTATAAAAATATATCTTTGAAGCCCTGCTTTCAATTCTTATGGAAGTATACCTAAAAGTGAAACAGCTAGATCATACGGTAATTCTATTTTGTTTTTTTTTGAGACAGAGCCTCAAGCTATTCCCCTGGGTATATGCTGTGGCATCACAGCTCACAGCAACCTCCAACTCCTGGGCTCAAGCGAGTCTCCTGCCTCAGCCTCCCAAGTAGCTGGGACCACAGGCGCCCACCACAACGCCTGGCTATTTTTTGGTTGCA
>CAUYQV010036775.1:0-14551 GCA_963574575.1 Galagoides demidoff
GAAATTGTTTTATGGCCGTTTGGAAAATTTTGCAAGGTTTGCAAGCTGCGGTTGGGCAACCGAGGGGTTCTGGAAAGTCTCTAAGTCTGGCACGTCCTGGCACGTCCCTCGCGTCCCTGGGGGGGGTGGGGGATTCTGGAAGGTCTCTAAGTCTTTGTCCAGCACGTCCCTCGCATTCCTGGGGGGGGGCGAGGCTGGAGGAGCAAGAGGGGCTGAAAGGCAAGGTCTCTAAGTCTTTGCCCGGCATGTCCCTCGCATTCCTGGGGGGGAGGGATGAGGCCGGAGGAGCAAGAGGGACTGAAAGGCAAGCAAGGAATGTTCAAGAGGGCCCTTCACAGCCTTATGTTCAGTTCTCAAGCAGAGAATGAACTCTGGTTCATAATAAACCTCTGTTCTGGTTTAATAGTTATAACTCATACTGTTCATTAGTTCTTTTCCCTTAAATGCACAACTTTTCCTTTCCTATATTCTATAAAGGTACATGAGACTTTTAAATGTTTATGTATAAATGATCAATCAAAAAGCTTACCAGGGGTCCTCAGACTTTTTAAACAGGGGGCCAGTTCACTGTCCCTCAGACCGTTGGAGGGCTGGACTGCGGGGCCCTGGATGAGTCGGCTGCTAAGTAGGACAGGCAGAGGCAGCAAAAATACCCGGCGGGCCGGATAAACATCCTAGGTGGCTGCATTGGCCCGCAGGCTGTAGTTTGAGGATTTCTGGCTTAGATCCTAGAAAATATTACTGAACAAAATTATAAGTTGCATCTTGTTCATAATTTTCGTGGATCTTGTAAAAACTGTTCTCCACCTCTTACAATACTTCTTGCATCTTTAATTACATAATAACCTTAGTTAAAGCTTATTGGTTTTACTTACAAGATCGAAGTCCAGCTGTTTGTCCTCAGTAAAGTTTGTACAGCCAGAGAAGACTCAACATATGGCTTTACCTGATGGAAAGACAACTGGACGTAGAAAAACTTCAGTGAAAACTCAAGAACTATCTTTGCTCAGATAAAGTCACTAGAAAATAATTTTGCTGTCTACATTGAAAATCCGAAAGATGCCAGAACTTTTCTGGGAGAACACTATTGTGTTCAAACCCTACAGTTTGATTCCACAAATGGCATTCTTGCACCTCTCACAAAGATCATAGATGGTGCTGGCACTAACCTTCATATTGACAATATGTGTCAAAATCACCATATGTTATGAACAGCCCACAGGCCAGGCCTGTGCAATTTGGAATAGTTCACTCCCTCTCCTGTTAAACAACCAGGCACTAACAATTACATTTGGGTAGACAGAAGTCTGGACTGACTTGGTTAGGCAATAGCATCAAGCCATGTAACTGCCAAAGCCTCAGACGAAAGGCCTTTTATATCAAATATTCCTCACCCTGTTCTGTTCCTTCAAATTGACAGGGATATGTCACATGACAACCGGATATGTGAATGTGCCAGTGAGAAGAAGAAGACACAGCAAACTCCAGGCTGGAAGGACACAGGCTCTAACCTGACTCTGTCTATAAATAACACCGGTCTTTTTATCTTGTACATACACATACATACATATGAATGGTTTTCACCCAAATAGTCAGGACCTTGTGGACTCCGTTATCTGACACCCTCTGTTACCAAGTACTCCACTTTAAATGCCATTCAAATGCAAACCTGGGCTCTTTTGTTCGTGAGGTTTTACCTTATAAACATACAAAATGTGACATTATAAGAAATCCCCTTATATGTCATAATTCAAAGTTCTTTTCAATGCTCTGGATTCTTTTTCCAACATTTGGAACTTATGAAATTGAAAGAGCTATCACGAATCTCTCCATCATAATAGAACAAGAGCTCAACATCACCATGCAGGCACTGAGAACACTTCAAGCAGAGGTTAATAGCCTAGCATCTGCTGTTATTCAAAATTGCTGTATCCTGAACACTTTGACAGCTCAACAAGGAAGGGCTTGTGCTGCTATTGAGGAAAAATATAGTTTTTTATGTAAATCAGTCAGGACAAGTAAAGACTGATCTATATCTCTTAAAGGACAAAATAAATATCCTTCATTAAATTAACAAAGCAAAACTGTTCTATTGGACTGACCTATTCCCAGGAATAAGAGACAGATTTAATGGGGTATGGGACAATGTGCTCAGATCTGTTCTTTTCTGCTTATTCATTCTCATTCTAATTTATGTCCTTATATCTCTTTTCAAGCATCTTATTACTAGATTACTAACCTGCTCTCTCTCTCCATGGTAACTGACTCAGCTTTTAAAGTGTGAAATTTCTAGGGAAGTTCTAGACAAGGGAAATGAAGGAGCTAAGGAAATTTTACCCCAAAATATGATTCCTTGGTATAAAGAATATTTCGAATTAAAGGCCATTCACAATCAGAACGCATTGGAAGAGGCCTTTCCTCTATCTTCATAAAACCTGAATAACCTGATTGAGAATCAGAAGGGGCTGCTGACCTCCTTATCACATGCTAATAGACCTGACTGTAAGGTCATCTGAAGCACAATACCTGTCTCTAAGGTTAATCTACAAATCAATCTGTTTCCCTCCATCTACATATCCCCCTCCCCTAGCCACCACTTACTGCACTTATACTTTCCACATCCAAAAGGCATCTACAAAGGTGTCTGACCATCACTGAGACTTTGGTAATCATTCTTGTGGTTCCCCCCATATAAAAGTTAGAAATAAACTTTTCTCTTATTAATCTACTGTAATTGTAAGTTGACCTTTCAGTAAACCAACCATGGGTAAAAGGCAGATTTCATTGTGATGCTTACATTTTCCTGGCCTTGTGATATATTTCCTTTTTTTTTTAATTTACAAAAAATTGCTCCTTTAAAAGAAATGATTATATAAAGTTGTTTACATATTTACTTATAAAACTAGAAACACATGTGTAGGTAAAGCAATCAAAATACATTAATGGACCCGATGACTTCCTTTGAGTTTGCATGTCACCACAAGAATGTTTGCAAATTTAAGGTTTTAGTTTTTGCACAATGAATATCACTTTTGAATACAAATATGATGATTTGGTGGCAGAATTCTTTTGTTGTTGTTGTTTGGTTGGTTTTTTGAGATGGCGTCTCACTTTGCCACCTTGGCTAGAGTGCAGCAGCATCATAGCTTATAGCAACCTCAAACTCAAGTGATCTTCTTGTCTCAGCCTCCTGAGTAACTGAGGGTACAGGCACCAGCCATCCTACCCAGCTAGTTTTTCCCTTTTTAGTAGAGATGGGGTCTCACTTTTGCTCAAGCTGGTGTCGAACTCCTCAGCTCAAGCAATCCACTGGCCCTGGCCTCCCAAAGTGCTGGGATTATAGGCGTGAGCCACTGCTCCCCAGGCGTAGAATCTTTTAAAGGGATACACAGATGGTACATAAAGTCTTTAAGGCCATGTTTTAGAATGTGGAGTTATATTCTCTTTGAACCACTTTATTTCTAGTGTACTAGATACCTCCCACTGTTTCCTCAAGCTACTAAGTCTTTTCCTATTTTTCTTCAGAACTGAGTGTGTTAGGGAGAAGAAATGGCCCTGACATGGTCACTGCTCCCACATCTGTGCCAGGCTCCTAAGACATGCACTGCCATGTGAAAGGAGCCACAAGAGAGTCACTATAGGAAAACTGGTTTTACATGTAATGCATTTACTGTTTTTAAAATATGATACGTACTCATTGTAAAGAAAATTCTCACATGACAGAAATATACAAAGAAGAAAGTAAAAAATGTCCCTAAAATCCCACCATATCAGTGTGGTAAATACCCTCAAGACATTCTTCTATGTAGATATAGACATTTATAGACAAACACAATTTTATTTTTATTCAGATAAAATGAGGGTAAAAAATGATTAGGCACTCTTTTTCTTTTTCTTTTGTTTTTCTACAATTTTACTTCATTGTACTTTCTGTTCTGAAACATATTTCTGTCAATCATTCGTCCCAGACATCTTCCCACAACTGTCAACACAGAGCTATTTTACTATTTTACAGTAGACTGCATGTCTACTACAATCTACTAAATGCATGTCTGTAACTTACCAAATATCTAGGCTTCTGAATTTCTACTGTCATAAACAATACCACAGTGAGTATCTTCATGGTTCCATCTGTTCTCAATTATTCAGTTATTTCTTTGGAATTAATTCCTATATAGGAGTTCTTGAACATTTTTATGTACATTACCAAACTGTAAGGTGGTCTTCATGCTATTTGTATATGATATGAAAATGTTAAAAGAGCAAGTTTGATTGCATTTTACTGTTCACTCCCTTTTTGTCACATTCCATTACCTCTAAAAACTAGTTCCTTGTTTTCCTTCCCAGTGTAACTGTAAATGCCTTTACTGACCACATAATCCTTATGGATTACAGCTTTTTATGATCATGTTGTTTATGATCCTCCTCTGTGAGTCCCCCTCCCTATCCGACTGTACCTGTTTTGCAAAGAAAAATTACTAATTGCTCTTGTGATTTCCCCTAATTGCTATTTTTCCCTTCTATGACTATGTTTATCTGCCCCCAAAAATATTTTGCCTCATAAATGTCAGAGCCTTAGACAAATTGGGGCTGCTCTCAGAAACCCCATGTTGGGACACTAAGGCTGTCATTGGCCAGCTCTTCAATAAAGGATTCTTCTTTAATTTGACATGTCTGGTGGTGTGATCTTTAGGGGAGCTTGTGGGCATAACAAAACCATCCTCTAGAAATATTGTAGCAAGTTATAATTCCACCAGTAGGACATGAAAGTACCCATTTCCTAAAAATGTCTCCAACTCTGAATGTTATTAACTTTTTAAAATTTGTCAATTGGACAAAAAAATGATATTTCAATGATCTTTTTGAAATTATTTGGCTTGTTTTTGATTCCTAATAAGGTTGAACATTTCAGATGCTTACTGGTCATTTGGATATCTTCTTTTCATAAATTTCCTGTTAATATTCTCTTGTTATCTTACCTTTCCCCATATATGTAAAATGTATTTTTTATTTTTGCCCTTTGTTATGTGTTATGTTGCAAAATGTTTCCCAGTTTATCATCTGTTTTTCTCCCTTCTTTATAGCATGAGTTGTGAGTTTGTTTTTTGTTTGTTTGTAATACAGAAGTTTAAAAAGTCAAAGTTATCAATCTTAGTCTTTTTCCCTCTTGACTTTTTGTGATATAGTTTTACAAAGCCTCCCATCCCCCAAGTCGAAAATATTCATCCATTTTTCCTTCTAATGCTTTTAACATTTTACCTCTCTTACCTATTCTCCTTTGGGAGAGGGACCCACTTATAACTCTCTTTGGTAGTGACCTAAACTTTCTCTTTGTTCCTCCTAAATGAAATCTCTCTTTGTTACCCTGAAGAAAACAAAACAAAACAAAACAGTCTCTACGACCATAGCACAATGGTTACAGTGCCAGCCACAGACACCAAGGCTGGTGGGTTCGAACCCAGCCCAGGCCAGCTAAATGACAATGACAACTGCAACAAAAAATAGCCGAGTGTTGTGGTGGGTGCCTGTAGTCTCAGCTACTAGGGAGGCTGAGATAAGAGAATCATTTAAGCCCAAGAGTTTGAGGTTGCTCTGAACTGTGACACCATGGCATTCTACCAAGGGCAACATAGTGAGACTTTGTCTCAAAAAAAAAAAAAAATAGAGAAATTAGCCAGGTGTTGTGGTGGGCGTCTATGATCCTAATTATTGGGGAGGCTGAGGCAAGAGGACTGCTTGAGCCCAAGAGACTGAGGTTTCTCTGAGCGGTGACACCATGTCATTCTATCCAGGGCAACAGAATGAGACTCCAAAAAAATGCTTAAGCTAATAAATGGAATAATTTTGTTCCATTCTGGAACAAATCCCACATGGTCATAGGATATCAGTCTTTTAATGTCCTTACTAAATTCTGTTCTAGATATTCATGATTATTTCTGTATATATAATTTGACTGTAAATAATGTATCATAACATTTAAATCTTCAGTCCCACCATTTTTTGGTCCAAGTTCAAATAGCAAATTCATAGTGAAATAATTTTAAATGTTGTATATGTGATAAGATGGAGCTACTCTCATATGTGAATTCATCCCTAGGGAGTGTAACAGTCTACATCAATTCACTTAAACAATAGTTTAATTGCATTAAGATTTTGAAGTCACAAATAAATAACCCAGAGAACGGAAAACATTGTCTACATAAAAATGTGCCCACAAATGTTCATAACATTATTCATAATAGCCCCAAATTGTAAACAGCCTAAAAGCCTATCTGGAGAACCCAGCTTTCTGATATTCAGGATCAGGAGAAGGTCATCCTGACTTTGGAAGAGAAAGAGCAAAAATTCAACCTCTCTGCCTTTTTTTTTTTTTTTTAAGGAGATGGAGGGTCTCATTGTCTTGCCCCAGCTGGCCTTAAGCTCCCAGGCTCAAGTGAGCCTTCTGCCTCAGCCTCCTGGGTAGCTGGGACTACAGCCAACTGCCTCTACACCCAGCCGATTCCTCTGACTTTTTGCTCTGTCTGGACCCTAGCTGATTGGAAAGGTACCCACCCTCATGGAGGATGGGTCTCACCCATTCAGTCCACTGACTCTTGCTAATCTCTAGAAACACCCTCACAGACACACCTGGGGCTGCCTACTCATTCTTACTAAACACAAAATTGCTTTGATTTCCCTCTCAGTAGAAGAGGAACTAGCTCAGTGCCCACTGAAATGCCAAGGATGAATAATTCTCTGCCAGTGTCCCTTCATTCTATCAAGGTAATACCCAAAGTCAGCCATCACAGGTGGGAGGTTGTTATTTACTCCTTTTTCTCCTCTTCCTAAAGACTAGCTTAGGAACTTTGAAATTCTCTGTTAAAAACTATAAAGTTTTTCTCCAAGAAGAGAAAAGAACATCATTGTTAATTTCTTAATATCTGCAGGCTGAGAAATGTATGCATTTCTCATCTAATACCTGTGGACCAGTGTGGAGAGCACAATAGACTACTTTTCCTGGTCTATAACACCTTGCCAACAAAAGGCCTTACATTTTAGAAGATATAAACCTAAAACACATTTGCACAAATCCAGTTGACTTTCTGTGTCTTCCTGTCCTCCCTGCAAAGGCAACGATAACACTGTGGGCAGTGGGTTGGGGTGGATGGATGGGAAGGACCTACACGGGGCAGGAGGGAGGGTGCGGTGCAGAACAGCAGCGTGTTGCCAGAGAAGCCTGTTCTGATCCATAAAAGTGTTCCCAGCCTTCACACACTTCTAGGGAAGCCTACAATTCCTGCTGTAAAACCCCAGAAACCCAGTCCATACTGCAGTCCCTAGAAGACCACATGAACATGAACGAGCCACCAGTCAAAACCCAAGCTACCCTTTTGCTGTCATCATTTAAAAGATCACATTGCTTCAGGCAATCAGAGCCTGGTCTAGGGATCTTTTAGAAAAATGTAATCAAGTCTGTATTTAATACTTAATTTTCAATTCAGTAGGGTATGTTAATGAACACTGACTAATTTGGAAATTATAGCACTGTGGGCGCAATAGCACTGATTTCAATTCTCACACAAGAAACATTCTACCTCTGTGCCTGCCCTCACCTGCAATCACTGTGGTGCAGCCATGTGCCTTTGAGAAACATGGATTTAATTTTTTAAATATCATTCTAAGGAGATGAATTATCTAGTAGTTGTTATGCTGAGTAGCTGCCTTGCAGGTCTGCTTTGAGAAACAATTACCACATGAAAAATATTTGCTTTTTATAAACAGCACAGAGCTCTATTACACTACTTTCACTACCACTACTAACTGTAGCAGTAGATTGGTAATTATGTAGGGCTAAACATAATTATTTATGTATAAGTTATTTATTTAAACAAAAAGAGGGATGAATTCCTGGTAATTAATCAAATAAATGGTAGTGGAGTGTTTCTTATAATAACACAGAGGGAGAAAATGTTGTAAAACATGTCTTCAAGGATGAAGATGTCACTATTTATTATTAGTAGACATAAATATTAAGATTCTGTTTTATAGCAGTGATGAATTTGTACTGACCTATTATTACTTTCCTGCCAATATTTTCTTATAGGGAAATATCTGTGTGGCAGCTGTGACATCTGAAATGTCTTATCTCATTAGCCAGAAGGGCTACATGGACATCCCAGGTAGAGGAGATTGGCTACGCTCTAGGTCTCTTCCCTCACACTTTCTTACCCTCAGTGACCTCAGTGAAGCTCCATGACAGGGAAAAGAACAAAGTCAGTTTGAGGGTCATACATAGGGAAGGGCACTTATTTCACAAATTACCTAATAATCATTTTTTACTTATAAAACTTAACGGTTTGAAGAACATAGTAAAAGAGTTTATCCTCCCTGATTTTAAGACTTACTATAATGCTACAGTAATCAAGAAAGTGTGATATTGGAATGAGGATAGATATGTAGGAGTAGAATAATGGAGCAGAATAAAAAGTCTAGAAGTAGCTATATACATATACAGTCAATTGATTATCAACAAAGATGTTCAGGCCATTTAATTGAGGAAGAATAATCTTTTCAATGAGTAGTATTGGAATAATTGGACTTCCACATGGGAAAAAAATAAACTATACATACCATAAAAAAAATTAACTTTAATTGATGTAAAAGTTAAAATTTCTGGAATAAGCATAAGAAAAAATATTTTTGGTCTTGAGTTAGGCAAAGACTTCTTAGAGTACAGACAAAGTACAAACCATAACAGAAATATATTGATGCATCGAATTTCATCACAAATACTTTTTAAAAATATGGAATGCTTCACAAATTTGCTTGTCTTCCACAGGCAAAGGCCATGCTAATGTACTCTGCATCATTTTAATTTTAGTATATGTCTTCCTAAAGTGAGCAGAAAACTTTTGACTTTTAAAAGGGCGGTGCCTGTGGCTCAAAGGACTAGGTCGCCAGCCCCATATGCCAAAGGTGGTGGGTTCAAACCCAGCCCTGGCCAAAACCTGCAAAAAAAAAAAAGACATAGTTAATTTCTGGCCTTTCAAAAAAAATAAAGAAAACAACAACAACAAAAAAGGTACAGTTAAGAAAATAGGAAGGCAT
The DNA here is from genome assembly GCA_963574575.1 of Galagoides demidoff. NCBI lineage: Eukaryota > Metazoa > Chordata > Mammalia > Primates > Galagidae > Galagoides > Galagoides demidoff. Next base: position 9,088 of record CAUYQV010036775.1, read on the forward strand.
GACATAGAAACTGAATTTCCTTCCTTGCTGGTGATCTGGGGACCAGACCACAGGTGATAGTCAAGGTGGCAGCCAGGGGAGAAGAGTGAAGTCTGAGAAATGCTGGCTGACTGCCTAGACCAAGCATCCTCAAACTCCGGCCCACTGGGTGTTTTTGCCACCGCTTCTGTCCTGCTTAGCAGCTGACTCATCCCAGGGCCCGCAGTCCAGCCCTCCAATGGGAGGGACAGTGAACTGGCCCCCTGTTTAGAAAGTTCAAGGACCCCTGGCCTAGACCACCTCCAGCTTGACCCATTTTTGGTTCAACCACAACAAATATTTATTAAGTCCCTACTATGAATTGACTTTGTCAGGGCACACAAAAGAATATAAATGGAGCTGAAAGCAAACAGGCACAAAGAGAAAGATTTGTGGCTCATCTTGTGAGGCTGAATTAGTTTTGCTTCCCAAACCAGATAAGGATGACTCAAGAATTTAAAAAATTATAGGACCATTTAACTTATGAACCTAAATAAAATATTAGCTATCTAAATCTAATATTATATTTAAAAATTACAAAGCCTGGGTGCAGTGGCTCATGTCTGTGATCCTAGCACTCTGAGAGGCTGAGATTGGTGGATTACTTAAGCTCATGAGTTTGAGACCAGCCTGAGCCAGAGTGAGACCCTGTCTCTAAAAATAGCTGGGTGTTGTGGCAGGCACCTGTAGTCCCAGCTACTTGGGAGGCAAGAGAATCACTTGAGCCCAAGAGTTAGAGTTTGCTGTGAGCTCTCCACCAATGGTGCCAGGCACACTACCAAGGGAGACAGAATGAGACTCTGCCTCCAAAAAAATCTTACTATATCACGATCAGGCTGAAGTTACAGAGGAATGCAGGGATGGTTCAACATCAGGAAAACATTTAGTGTAATTTACCACATTTATAGACTGAAGAGGAAAAAGTACACATTTACCTAAATCAGTGCTGATAAAGCTTTTAGTAATGTTCCATAGCTGCTTATGGTTTAGACCAGTGGTTCTCAACCTGTAGGTTGCAACCCCTTTGTAACAATGACAATACATCTTGGCTTTAGGAAGGTTGAGAACCACTGGTTTAGACAATTAGAAAACCAGAAACAGATGAAAACTTCCTTAAAGGTTATATCCCAGCTTACAGCAATATCAAAGGAGGCATTACATTAGGTTCAAGCATTAGGAAAGAATGCCTACTCTCACTGCTGTTTAACATAGTCCTGGAAGCTTTGGCAAAGCTAATAGAAAACAATAGGAATAAGATATGTCAGGATTGGAAAGGAAAAGACAAAACTGTCATTATTATACATAACAGGAATACCTACTTAGAAAAAAACGACAAAATCAACAAAGGGCAGGGCAGCTTCACACTCTTCCCTGCAGACCTTGCCCTAGGCATCTGCATTTGCCTGTTCCTGAGTTATATCCAATAAACATCAGTAAAGTGTTTTCCTGAGATCTGTGAGCTATTCTAGCAAATTATCGAATTTGAGCACCCCCAAATTATAGCTGGTCAGTTAGGAGGACAGGTGGCCTGGAACTTGCTACTGGCATCTGAAGTGGGGGAACCTAGTGGTGCTGACATTTAATGTGTGAGAATTGATGCAAACTCCAGGTGGATAGTGTCAGAACTGAATTAAATTATTAGCCACCCTATTGGTGACAAAGAATCCCAGAGTGGTCTTCTCATATGATGCAGTATTTCTTTAGCAGTTTAATAAGTAAATTAGATTAATATGTAAAAGGAAGAGAACAGACAGAAACAGACCATAACTATAGTCACCTGACCTTTGACAAAGGAGCAGAGGCAATGTAACAGCACAGAGACAGTATCTTTAACAAACGGTGCTTAGACAACTGGACATCTACATGCAAAAAAATAAGTCTAGACATAGACCCTACAGGTGTCACAAAAATCGAGGCAAAATGGATCATAAATCTGGGCAACTTAGTGAGACCATGTCTCTAAAAACAAATTTTAAAAAATAAAAATTAGCCAGCCATGTTGGCACATGTCTATAGTTCCAGCTACTAGGAAGGCTGAGGCAGGAAGATCTCTTGAGCACAGGTATCTGAGATTGCTGTGAGCTATTATCATGTCATGGGACTTAGCCTGGGTGACAGAGAGAGATCTTGTCTCTAAAAAACAAATAGATAAATGTCTGAGAAGATAATCAGGAGAAAACCTGGACGATCCTGGTATAGCAATGGATTTTTATTTATTTATTTATTTTTTGAGACAGAGTCTCAAGCTATCTCCCTGGTTAGAATGCTGTAACATCACAGCTCACAGCAACCTCCAACTCCTGGGCTCAAACGATTTTTCTGCCTCTGCCTCCCAAGGAGCTGGTACTACAGGCACCCACCACAACACCTGGCTATTTTTTTTAGTTGCAGCCCTCATTGTTGTTTGGTGGGCCTGGGCTGAATTCGAACCCGCCAGCTCAGGGGTCCATGGCTGGTGCCTCAGCCACTTGAGCCACAGGCGCCCAGCCAGGAATGAATTTTTAGAAACAAAACTGGGCTTGGTGCCTGTGGCTCAAATGGCTAAGGCGCCAACCACATACACCTGAGGTGGCAAGTTCGAATCCAGCCCGGGCCCACCAAACAACAACGATGGCTGCAACCAAAAAATAGCCAGGCGTTTTGGTGGGCACCTGTAGTCCCAGCTACTTGGGAGGCAGAGGCAGGAGACTCGCTTGAGCCCAGGAGTTGGAGGTTGTTGTGAGCTGTGATGCCACAGCACTCTACCCAGGGTGACAGCTTGAGGCTCTGTTTCGAAAAGAAAAAAAAAACAAACTGAAAGCACAGTCCATAAAAGGAACAACTGAAAAGCTGGACTTTCTTAAAATTAAAAACTTCCGCTCTGTGAAAGAAAATGTCAAGAGGACAAAAAGGAAAGACATAGGCTGGAAGCAAATGTTTGCAAAAGAATAATATGTAGCATGCAACCTGAGGCCCCTAAAATGTAATGCTGACTCATAAAAGCAAGTTGTAGACATTAAATCCAGTAATATACTATTAACATAAACTTGAACAAATAAAGTGGGCCAGATATGAGAACATATTCCCGAAGTCCCAGCTACTCAGGAGACTGAGGCCGGAGAACGGCGTGAGATCAGAAGTTTGAGGCTGTAAATCGTGCCTGTGAATGGCTGCTGGCTGGTCCCACAGACTTGCTTCCCATGAAGCACACAGCAAAGATGTGGCGGTCGCTTCTGACAGTCAATTGCAAGGGCGCTGCTTCCACGGTGAACTCTCTGCGGCCCTCTCTCGTTAGCCAGTCTCGGGAGGTGAGCTGCTCCGCAAAGAGGCCCACCCGGAAAGGAAGTGAGAGAAAACCTTGAGCAATAGCCAGGAAGGGGCCAAGGCTCAGTCCACAGTCCCGTCGCGCCCAGCCTCCCCGCGGACCAGGCCTCGCCCACGGGGTTGTGTGGAGCCAGGTGGGCTGCTGGTCCGGGGGCTGTGGGGAGCCAGGTGCGCAGCAGGCGAGGGAGCCTCACAGCCGCTCCCCCCCCCAACCTCAGCAGCACCATCGCAGTCCCGTCTCCTGTCCCGGGAGCTGAACCCCACTGTGAACTGTGCACGTGAGGGATCTGGCGCCTGATGCCCCGAGGTGGAGCTGAGGCAGAAATGCTGGCGCTGGGGAGCGGCTGCCGGTACAGGACCGGACCGTCTTGTTGCAGGAAGACAGCTCAGGGCTCCCCGAGTCCGCCTGGCGGTGAGTTGTATAATTATCCCATTATACATTACAGTGTGATAGTAACGGAAACAAAGTGCACGATGACGGCCACGCGCTTGAATCTCCCTGAAACCGCCTCTCGTCCCCACCCCTTGGTCTGCGGAAAAACTGTCTCCCAGGAAACCAGGCCCTGGTGCCAGAAAGGTTGGGGACCGACTGGGGCAATAGCCTGTGGGGTGCTCAACCCTGACAGCCACGGCGTGATGCAGGTGGCACGCGGCACGTGGAGACATAGCCCTGCCTGCCACCTCCAGCGTGGCCTTGGGGGGGGGGCCCTTGGAGCAGAGGCGCTTGGCCAAGCCGCCCGCTGTCGCCTGACATACAAAAGTTCTGAGATAATAAATGTAGATTGTGTTAAGCCACTAAATTCTGGGACAATTTGTTATGTAGCATTAGACCACAAAACCCACCCTCTTTTTCCTTCGCAAGTGTTCCCCCAATGAATCTTTTGTGTCATCTTGGTATATGTTTTTTGGAGGACTCCGTCCAATGCATCTTCATTTACAGATAAGAAAACTGAGACACAGATGGTTGAGGAGCTTTGCTGAGGTGACTCTTCTTTGGGCTTCAGAGCCCACGTACTTAAATGCTATAATTCTGCAAGTACACTAAACATACATAGCTATTAACTGGAAACACACCATATTTATGATGTGGTTATGTCTGGAAGCACAGGGAAAGAGGGACATTTCAACATAACATCTGAAGCTTTATTTCTTAAAAAACTTTTGTTTTGGGCGGCGCCTGTGGCTCAAAAGAGTCGAGCTCTGGCCCCATATGCCGGAGGTGATGGGTTCAAACCCAGCCCCGGCCAAAAACTGCAAACAACAACAAAAAATTCATTTTCATTGGATATAAATAAAACTGTCTTGGGGATAGCAACAGCCTTGATATTGGCAATTTTATTTTTTGTGCAATTCTACATTTCTTAATATTTAAATAATCAAAAAGGCAGTTCAACATTATTTTTTCAAATTCATTTTCCTGTATTTACTCTAAAGAGCAGTAATCGGGTCTGTGTCTACGGCTGTCTTCTGGGACAGTAATAACAAGAAGTCATATCTCGGTGCTATGCTCCAGATAAGGTGCTGAATTCTTTACATACATTTTATGTATGTAAATATTCTCATTTTACTTACTAGGAAATTGTTGTTCTGATCGCAAAAATCCTTCAAAATAGAAGAAATCTCACTTAATTCTGGGCCCATCAAATGGCATGTTCTGTCCTGCATTGTTTCTTAGACCTCATTTATTTTAGTTACACTTGTGTTTCACTATTCATGGTAGTTTGTTCTATGGAGAAGGATATGAATATGAAATGAGCAAATACGAACTGTGGCCCTGTACAAACACTGCAGTTATCGCATACTTGGGGATGCATCCAGCAGATGCCAGGGCCTCCTGGTGTGTAGAAGCATCCCTGAGACCCACCCCTTCATGCATACAAGTATCCCTGAGACCTTGTTCAAATGCAGATCCTGGACCTTTCCGGGCTTCAGGTTCAGGTGATCTATGGTTGAGTCCAGAAATGTATCAGGTGATTCTGACACATTTTGAAAAGAAATTACGGCTCAGCGCCTGTGGCTCAATCAGCTAAGGCGCCAGCCACATACACCTAAGGTGGCGGGTTCGAATCCCCAGCCCGGGCCCGCCAAACAACAATGATGGCTGCAACCAAAAAATGGCCGAGCGTTGTGGCGGGCGCCTGTG